>VWZL01002759.1:51620-66719 GCA_013396915.1 Stercorarius parasiticus
AGAAGAAAAATAAAGAAACCCCAACCCTCGCCCTACCCCCACTTCCTTCACAGAGAACCTGAACAGAGCAGGCAGGAACCACAGGTGCAGGCAGCATCCGCGACGGCCCCAGCAGGCAGCACTCAACACACCGCATTAGAAAATAGATTAGTAAAACCAAAAAATACACTTTTTCACGAGTTTGAGATTTGGTCAGTAGCGTGTTGGGGCGGGTGGGAGAGGAGGGGAGCTCCCACTGCCAGCAGGGTGTGCGGGGCCTGGGGCTGCAGCTGGGGCTTGTCCCAGGCCCCCCTGCCCCGGGGGGACAGGCCAGGTCTGGCTGCAGGGTGGCAGCGGCTGCGAGCCAGGCAGCTCCGGCCCCGCTGGCAGTGGGAGGCCTGAGCTCCTTCCCTGGTAAGCGCCAGCAGGGAGCAGCTGCAGGGACACTCTGAACCCGCTGCCGGAGCCCAGGGTGGCAGCTCTGCCCTCTCCCCTGAGAGAGGAGACCCTGACACTTCAGGAGAGGGGGCAGCGCTGGTCGCCACATTAATACCACTTTGGCCACTGCCAGGCACGGCCCAGGTCAACACTGCGAGGGGCCAGGGAAGAGGAGCAAGTTGGGAGGCACACATCGGGCTCCGGGGGGACAAGGCTCCCCGCTTCGCTCCATGCCACTGTCAAAAGCAGGATGGCATACGAGGCCAGGGAAGGAAAAGCAGCAAGTTCACGCTGCCAGGCAGGAGCATGATGGAGAAACAATCAGGACAGACCCGGCAGGACATCCTCCACCTGCCACCCACTCACTGCATGTCTGCGGGGAGGCACAAGTACCCAGCACTCATGGTATGGGATGGAGAGCTGCCAGGGCGCAAAATCGCGTTCCCTCCATCCTCCATCGCTGGCACTTGCGGGAACCCCGCAGACACAAGGCTCTTCCCAGCCCGGCTGCCAGGCGCAGGACAGGGAGTGTCACAGGGGAAGAGGAGCCCTGCCATGGCACAGAGCTCTCCCACCACTGTCTGCCCCCGGCCTCTCCTCCCTCCTCTGCCGAGGAGGCGCGGATGGCGCGGACACCGCACAGCCAGTCCCAGGACAGCTGGCAAAGCCCAGGGAAGAGTCAAGGCTCTGAAAGACAGTCGAGGATGGCTGAGAAATGCAGGGCAAGGCAGGGGGGACACGGGGACACAATGACACGATACAGAATTGGGGCTGAGGCTCTGCAGAGCAGCGGCCCAGTGGTGTGCCACAGCCTGGCGGGCAAGGGGAGGGCACGCCTGTGCTCGGCACAGGAACCCCGGAGCAAACGCAGCCCTGGCACAAGCTAGAGAGCTGGTGGCACAGGTTGACCCTCCCCCGCAGCTTGATACACCCCTTGCACAACCGCTCTGCGGCCAGTGTGGGGTGGAGACAAGCAGCAGGAAGACAGGCTGCCCCACTCCTTCCCTCGAGCCTCAAGTCAGGCATGAGCCCCGGGGAAAGACGGGAAGGAGGGCCCCTGCCACAACTGCTCTTGCACCAGCTAAGTCACACGAAAAGAAGGAGCATGGGAAGGAAGCTACTTTAAACATCGTTGCCAGCAGAACACCTTCCCAGTTGTTTTGGCCCTTTTGGCACCAAAATGTCTCCTGACAACCCCTGCCACGTTAACCAATAAAACAATGCCACAGATTAGAGGAAGGAGGGAGGAGGGGAGAGAGGACGCTACTGCCATAAATTGCTTTCCCCTTCCCATCAGGATTCCTCAGCAGTAAGGAGCAGGCCGACCCTAATGTCACTTCTGAGCTGCTTGACCACAAGTCATCTCGTCAGAAAGTCGGGGCCAGACGGAGGGACAGCCCCGGCCACCGAGCCGGTATTTAGCATCCAGGACAACCTGCAGAGCAAGAGGTCCTGCCTCGGCCTGCAGGCAGACCAGCTTCGGTGGTGGTGGGTGCCCCTCGGTGACCGAGGCAGGCCACTCAGGCTCGTTATCCTTTGACACCATGCACCGCCTGCGCATCGAGGTGAACAATGACTAAAGCAAAATGGCCATGAGGAATCGTTTGCCTGCCATCCAGCCCATCTCCTCCTCTCCTCTATCACTTCCAGCTTTGATTAGACAAAACAAGAAAGTTCTCCCTTTCAAGCAGATGCTAGTGCTCTGCTTGCCCAGCGTCCTGGGATGGGACTGGGAGCTCCCCAGATGTTAGCTGCTTCTCTGGCATCTCAGCGTTGCTCAGGGATGGCACAGGGACCTGGAGAGAGAAGACAGCAGTGACTTGCCTGAATACGCCCCAAAACAGAGAACCTGTTTGAGCTCGGCCCCGCTGCCCTGCTCCTGTCTCCAGCTCTACCAGGCAGAGGTCCCAGCAGTGTTTGGGAAAAGGAGAAACCAGGGGCCGCCAAACAGGCAAAACAGCAGCTTCATGAAGATCTGGAGCACTGGACTGCTCCTACAGTAGTGGTCTGGACTGTTTCCACCAGAGAAACAGCAGCTCATGCCCAAGCAGGAGTAGGCCCAGCCACTTCCCACCATGTTCACAGAATAATTTAAGTAGGAAGGGCACTCTGTAAGTCTCCTGTCCAACCACATCCTCAAAGTGGAGCTAATTTCAAAGACAGAGCGGGCTGCTCAGGGCCACATCCAGTGGAGCAATGGCTTTCTCCAAGGATGGAAATCCCACACCTGTGAGGGCCCTTCCCAGGCACAACCCTTCAGCTTGCACTCAGTGCCAAAAGAAGATGCCTGCAATCTCCCACCCCTCCTCAGCCCCTCCTAGCCTCCATTAAGTGCCAGTTCCTGGGTGCTCTCACAGAGATGCAGCCAGCTGTGATTTCCTTTGAGGTTCACTAGGAGTCAGAGTAGCCCAGCACCCTCCCAGCCAGCTCCAGAGAGACACTGGTTTCCAGGGCCAGAGCACAACAGGCTTTTCATTGGAGCCTCTCAGCAAGGCCCCAAGTGCCGCTTTGCTCCTGCTAAGTCACACTATCAGCTTTCTCTCTGCTGGCCCAAAGCCCCAGCAACTCCAAGCAGGACACTCACTCACTCCCCACACAGAGGGAATCACTCACGGCACTCAGGTGAGGAACGCCACCATCCTTCTGCTGAGCGCTGCTCTCCTCTGCCTGCCCACCAGGGCCCTGGGCAACAGTGGGCTCTTGAGCGCTGGGCCCCCGTGGGCACGACTCCTCCTGAGCTGTGCTCTCCTCTTGCTGCAAGATGCCCCGTCTGTCCAAGACACTGCAAGAATAGAATCACACCATCAGAGACCCCATGCCTCTCCCGAAGCCAACTTCTTTTCCTGGTAGGAAAAATGCTGGTGGAAGACAAACATCAGGGGAAGCGGTTCCTCTCCAAAACAGGCTGTGCACAGCCCAAACCTAATTTACAGAGTCTATGTTCCTCCTGTGAAACCAAGCCCCTAGGAGAGCAGCCCCGTTCAGAGTGTGGGAGCCCACCAAAACAAGTGCCCCGGAATGAGCATCCGCTCCATACGCTGCCCCAGGGAAGAGGAACCACTCCTCCACCGGCTTCCCAAGCACATGGTGACAGCAAGCACATCACAAGCTTGAATCACTGAAGATATGCAAGGAAGGCAACACAAGACCTTCCTCCCCAGAGCACCCAGCCATGTCCCAAGAGACCTCCAGAAGCACTCAACACACACAGAGCTGGCAGAAGAGCAGCCAGGTCTTGCACCCGAACAAGGAAAGCTCCTCCCAGTCCTGCACTGGCCTCTGGGGGCAAAAGCGGCAGGGCTGCCCATTGAGAGCTTACCTGGGGGGAAGAGGCCCACAGAGCACCTCACAGCAGTTCTTCACTATGTTGCCATGGCTGTAGGGATTCTGCACGCGGTTCTTCCCAGTCCAGGACCCCTTAATCTGCAACAGTGAGGGCACAAGCTCAGGTCTGCTCCACCGACACCTGCCCACGGAGCCCTGCCTCAGCCTGCAGCGCATGTCAGCAAGGTGGGCACAGCCATGACACATCGAGGAAGTGATGAGAAACGGAGATGGCTCAGAGGAACAGAAAGACTCTACTTACATCTTCGTTGGTTGTCTGATTCAGTGCCACCAGGAAGGTGTGGAACCCAGTTAACCCCACCACTGACCACAGGGTGAAGAAACAGATAAGCACCTCCAGTACAGTGAGAAGAGTTAAGGACTGGGAGCAGCCTAGGAACAGTCCCAGCCCAGCTGTGTCACCACCCCTGGCACACCACCCTAACTTCTCCTCTTCTCCTAGACATGGTTTTCTGTTTTACCCTCCTCCCAAAAGCCACAAAATTACTCCTCACCTTGTAATCATGGGGGAAAATGCCCTGAAAGACTCCTTAGAGAAGCCTAGGCATCAAGACTCCAGTTCCTCCATAACACAGCTCACACTAACCCCCAGCTCTGGAGAAGCCAACCCCTCCGCTCTGTGGAAGGATATGTCCCTGGGGTTTCCTTCAACGTGTTCAGGAACCCAATCTTCAGAGATTCTGGCAATACAAAAAGAGAAATACTTTTTGTCTGGAACATCCCAGCGAGTCCAGTTCCCTTTCCCACTCCATCACGTCTGGGTTCACAACACCGTCTGTGTCACCCCTCCCCCTTAGCCAGCCCAGCTTTACACCTCTCCACAGCCAGACTCACTCAGTGCTACGTAGACTATGTTGAAGGTGAAGATGTAGATGGTGAGGAGTGAGAGCGAGAGGATGAAGAGGTAGAAATAGCGGTAGTTCCTCTTCCCCACGCAGTTGCCCACCCAGGGACAGTGATGGTCGAAGCGCTCTGTGAAAGCGAAGATGGAGATCAGTGCTGCTCTAGCACGGTCCTGCCTGCCTCCAGACGCTTACTCCTGTGCCCTGAACTCAAAAACTTCCAAGGCTGACAAGGACTCCCTGGGCCATCAAGTCCAACCCCCTGCTAACTCAGGGCCCCACATCACGGCCCCCTTCCAGAAGGGGAGGCCAGGTAAGAAACCGCAAAATCAATTTACTAATGAGTCGTTTTACACATTAAGACAGAGTTTAAGAGCTTGGCCCCATGCACGCCTTCTCCCCCAAGAGACTTGAGGTATAATAGCTTTTACTAGAGCAGCACATAGGTTAGATGAAGGCCTGGGGGTTCAGAAGTTCTTATCTAACCCATGTGCCACTTTATTCCTACTAGAATTATTAGAAGATGGTTCAACGAACTGCATAAAAACTCAAAGGATGGGAACCTGCAGAAGAGGAAAGGGATCCAAAATAATGGGATTTCTTCCTTGAGAAGGGATGCTGAACACGAGCCAATTATGACACGCAAAAGAGCTAAGACAGCGTCTGTTATGCAGCAAGAGGAACACAAAACAGGGGCACTCAACGGAACAGCAGAATCTCCATGCTGATGCAAGAAGCTGCTTTCACGCAAGATGCAGCTCTCCACTGGAACCCTCTAGCCCAGCAAGGTCAGCAGTTGAGTGAAACTTAAAAATGGACTGCACATTTACATGGACAAGTTAGACTTATGTTAGACGAGTTATTGCCAAAGAAGTACTGATAAAAAGATGAACCATCTGGCTTCAGGTTCTGAGCAAATCTCAAGCTCCTTGAGCTTAAGATGAGGCAGACTGTCCCCGTCTGTTCACAGCACACCACTCTGGATTCGCTCAGCAGGCGCAGCGTGAGACCTGATATGGAGCGAGACTGGGTGCAGATCTTCACCTGTTCTCTTCCAAAGACTCTCACCTAGCACCCAGCTGCAGGAGCAGGCACGGCCTCTTCTACTCACCCACACAGTTGTCGCAGATGCTGCAGTGAGAGGCACGGGGCGGACGGAAGATCTTACATGTGTAGCAATACTTCAGCTTCACTATCTGGTTGTTGATCTGGAAGTTTTTAATCCGCGGGGGGGGGCGCTGACCCTGTGGCACAGTCCCATTCGTGGCCTCTGAGAGAGACAACCAAGCAGAGATCAGACCTACCTGCTACAATACGACAGGCCTAGAATGACAACTTGCCTCCCTGCTTCTCCTACCAGTGGGATCAGAGCCTGCTGGGTCTAGAGCCAGCAGCTGCAGCTCTACTCACACGGTCCGGAGCCAACCTGGCAGCTTGGAGGCAGGAAGAGGGATGCCAGGGCTTCCGTGGGCAGATTGAGAGGGGATGGGGGGTGTGTGTCACTCTACAGACCCCCACCCACCAAAATTCCTCTATACCTGAAGGACCAAGGGGCCCAGATCAAGCTTCCTGCCCCTCTTCCTGAAAGCAAACTGAGTTTGTATGTACACAGCTACAAGAGAGAAAGCAGCATGTGAAAAGGTTCCCAGAAAGGGAAGCAGGTACACCGCACCGTCTTTTTGAGACTCAGCCAAGCAGAATTAGCCAGCAGGTAGTAAGATGCCCCATTTGGGGCAATCCTCACTTCTGGAGGGCCAGGCAGGAAGAAAGGCTCTGCAGAGAACGTAGCCTGTAGATACACCAGAAATACAGAGGCTTTTCCAGCCATCGCCAGTTCAGCTGGCTCCATACTCACCAATCTCCATCTCGATGAAGGCTGCCTCGTCAGGCAGGGCTCTCGGGATCACCCCAGGATCACTGAAGCTCGTCCGCAGGAGCGTGGCCATGGCGAACAGGAAGAGAACTGCTGCAAACACGGGGATGGCTGGGGACAGCTGGACTGCCAGGTACCGACACCTGCAGAGAAACGTCAGGAGGCGATGAATCAGACGACCGCAAGGTCTGCCTGAGCCAGGACCTGAAACCCTGGCAATGCATCAGAGTCCAGACTTTTCTGAACACTGGTTACATCTTGAGAAGAGAGGCTGTTCAGCACTTCCTTCTGATCCCACCACCACAGGGAAACCACAGGGAAAAACAGACCCCTGGGGCTGCTCTAACGACTACCCATGATCAAAGTACCACCATGTTTTTAACCAGCCAGGCACAGCATACCTTCCGGTGTTTTGGTTTGCTTCCAGCTCCCATTTTGCTCAGAGTCACAGGCAACACCAGAAACCAGCCAGCTAGAGGGACCTTGCCTAAAGGACACCCACTGCAGCCAGCTGCCAAGGGACAGACCATGTCTCCAGGAGAAGCACCCAAGGCCTGGTCTGAGAGCCCACCACTGGAGAGAGCTGGAAGGCACGGAAGCACATCGGAAGGCTGGGAATCTCTGGCTGTCCCCTGAAGAGGCAGCAGCTTCCAGTACCACAGAAATTACTTTCCAGGGATGAACTGTGTCTGTGCTTCTCAGGAATGGATTCACATGGAAGTGCAACATTCCCGTGCAACAAGACGTCTGGCTGCCTTTGACTTTTCTGAGGTAAAGGACTCGAAAGCTCCAAATGAAGTAGAAAGGCTCCTGCCCCAAGACAACCCCAGCTCCAGAGAGGAAACACAGTGTAAGGTTTGTTTGCTTTAAAAATACAGAAAGGTCCAATGAGGAATTTATGTCGCTAATCCTGCTGATTGAGACAGTGCAAATGGAGCAAGGAGATTAATCTCACTGTGGCCTATGTCACTTTTGGACACTCACAAACATGTCTCCAAGGGCACTGCAGCACAGACCATGCAGAAGGCCCATAGAGAGGTCATGGTTCAGAGATGTACCGGCCTGAAAAAAACCATACTTCTACCCTGATTCCTTCAGAAACCCCCCGTTATGTGGGGGTATGTCAGGGTGAAGTTCCTATGCAGATTTCCCATGGTTTAAGGGAAACCTCACCCAAATCCCGATGCTTGTGCAAAATTTCCCCTCTCCTTGCATGCCTTGCTTCCCCAGGTTCCTCCCAACAAAGCTGGGTTCCCAGGCTTCCTGGTAAGCCCTGACTCCACAGGGGTGAGTCCAACCCAGACTCCTGCTCCCATCCACAGTTGCTCTCCAAGAAAGCATAAGGCTACTGTGGTGAAAGGCGTGGGATTATCCTCCCCAGTGGATCTGTCATCCTAAGCAAGGCGATTCCTACGACATCCATAGCATTAACAATTTAATTCCAGATAACCTTCCCACCCATAGCTTCTCCGAACACAGTGAAGTTTCTAGCTCCAGCTGGTTCCTTTGCAGCACTGAATTCTGCAAGCTTTCCACTGCAGAAGGATCACCGGGCTTTAATTTGCCATCACCTGACTCCAGCAACTGTCCCCTGTGTGCAGCGAGGTACAGAAAGGGCTGTATACTTAAGCTATGGTATGCTTTGGCCGCAGCTGCAACATGAAGTGTCCACAGCGATGCACAGGGCCTGTCCCCTAAACCAACGTTGTTAATTTTAGACACTACAAACTCTACAGCTACTCAAAACAACACAACTCTTACAGTTGTCCACATGCAGAGCCCTGCCTACATTTGAAGAGCCAGGCTGAGCAGCCAGAGGACTGAGCCTCCCGTCTGTAGGCAGCCTAAGACAACTTTGCTTTCCCTTTGCAAGGGCAAAGTCTAGAAAGAGAGCTGCAAGTCAGTCAGCAATTAAACAGAAACCTTGGATCCCATTTTGGGAAGGAATATGGGTTTATTCTTCTAAAAGCTGGACACAATCTGGCTCAAAGGGCTGCAGCTTGACCCTTGTCCACCTGACATGACAGCTTTTATAACTGTTGTAACAACACGAACATGTTACAGGCTTAAAATACGGATCATGAACTGGGTTAAAGCTGAGCCAAAACTGCGCCAGAGCTCCCAGCCTCAGATATACACTAACACCTTATAAGTTTCTTCAGTGTACTGTCAGCAAAGAGACTTACTACCTGCAAGCACATGATCTGTGTCGGGTGTACTCTCCCAGGCGCAGACCTGAAAGCTTTACACAGCAGCACTCAGGAATAAACGGGATCAGTCCCTGCAGCAACCCATGCGGTCCCCGCTCCATCTGCATACGAGCACAAGCGTGGGATGTGACTCACTCCCTGCTGACCATTTCCCATGCATCTTTGTAAGGAAACCTGCCCTTCGGGGATGGAGCAAGTCCTGCTGTCCCTGAGGCACAGCAAGAGTGGCCTCAAGATTGATGTTACCACACTGCAGAGCGTGGCATGGGAATGAGAAGAAGCCTGCAATTTTAGGAGATGAAAGAGATGACTGCGCGACCGTCCTCCTCGCTGTGGTAAGGCAAGCAGCAGCATCCAGCCAGTACCCAGCCCTTCCATCCAGCTCCCAGCATGGCACAAGCACCGGGCAGGTTAGGTCCCCAATTCAGGAGGGAAGAGAAGCAATCTCAGACAGACTGCCTGTCTGCCCAGAGGTGGGCAGGGGGGAGGAACAAAGCCCCAGCGAACACCAGATGCCTGCTCTCCTGTCTGATGGGGAAAAGATACCTAGAAACTCATGCAAGGAAGTATTAAGACTAGGTCCTTCAGCTGCCATTCACTGAAGTGCATGAGATGTCTGCTCAGCAAAGCCACTGTCCTGTTGCCATCACCCCTCCAGCATGAAGCAAACAACCAGGCACTGCGCTGGACACTCAGCCCCGTCACTCAGACGTGCCCTGCCACAGCAGGGGCTGAGCAGGGCCCTCCTGCTTCCCCAGGGAGCCAGGCTGGCAGCGCTGCTGTGTCCCCTCAAACAAACATCCCGGAGGCCAGGTCAGAGATGTGTGAACGAGACAAACCCCCACCGCGCTGAAACTGCACCCCGAGACACAACACTGAGCCCACCACATGACTCCCATCCCTCCCTGCGCTGACGGAGCCTTGCTTTTAGGAAGGTGTCTTTCAGGGAAGATGCCCCGTCCATCTGCCACATCAGAGAAAGCCAAGTGCTGTCCAGAATGGCTGAGCAACAGGTAAGGCCTCCATGTGAGGTTTTGACTTGGTACTCACTAGCGCTGGGGAGTCTTCAGTCTACGCCTCGTCTACGGCGCGATTACACTCAGCAATTCATTTGCAGTCCTAAGTAACAGACATTTTAAAGATCTTTTGTTTGGGAAAGCTGAGAGTCAACAGAGACATACTGTTGGCATGTATGGATATTGCTCCTCCTCCACTCCCAGTGCAATATCTGTGTTCTTGAGCATTTTGTCATCTAATAGCAGACAATAACAGCACTATCNTCATCAGAATAGAGCAGAGAGGGAGCAGCAAGAAGCAGCAGCTGGGAGGTGCCACGAGTTTACAGTGCAAGGACTGCTTGACCGATTATTTTGTGACAACTTCAGAAGGTCTGTTGTAAGCAGCACATTAAGCAAAGCCCCAGAGGAAGGGGAAAACACACCAGCCCCTATGGAAGTGGACCTCAGCCACGGCCATCAGGCAGCACATCTCACAGCCAGGCCCCTCCAGGGTTCAGTGCAAGCTCTACTGTATAATTCATTGATGTCTCACTTGGCAATCATCTATTTAACTTTCCTAAGCTAAGGTATAACCACATTGTCTACTTGTCGCGAACGCCAGCAAAGCAAAGTGGCATCTTTACCAAATGCCTGACCCTCACCACAGCACTTACAGCCATCTGCATCTCCCAGACCTGGGACCCTTTCCAGACGCTGATGTACTTGTGGTAAGTGTGGAAACAGTTGCTCTGCAAACCCGGGTAACCACCACACTGCAATGCTACAAGTTCGGGGCCCTTGCAGACAGAACTGGAGCTGCCTACAGAAACTCTCGCCGTCTGTCAACAGCGATGCAAAAAGTGCTCGCTAGAGACCCACTTCACAGGTGCTTCCACTGCGAGCACACGCCACGTACTTCCAACCCAACCGATGCAGCAACTGACTTTAGGCAGGAGACAGAAAGGTTATGCTGATGTTATTGCTCTTTTCCCAGCTACGCTCAAATCTCTGCACAGGCGGGAGAGCACCCCAACACCCACGTGGGGAATGGCAGTGCTGCAGAGGATGCGCAGGCTCCAGGGAGAGGGAGTTGTCTTCTGAAAAGTAGCCCACGTACAAGAAAAAGGGCATGCAATCCAAAAATCCGGGAGCAGCCACTTTGTGCAGAAACACGTCTTCACAATTAAAATCAGCTGAACTCCAGATACCAACAAGTTTACCTCTATCATAACTACTAAAAAGCGCCAATCAACTTGTGTGTAAGTTTTGACAATGCTTGACATAGACCTAACCAGAGGCAAAAGCCATCTCAGAAGCACATGTTTTTCAGTGCAAAATCTTGGAACTTCGGGGTTCGGAAAAAAAAATTTTAAAAAATATTAAGTCACATGAAGGGTCAAGCATAGATTTTTTTTTTTTCAACTCATCAGAAAACAAAGATATTTTAATCTCTACATAGGTAAGAAAGTAGAAAAAAAAATAAAGCGATAAACATGCTTGGTTATTGGAAAAGCAAACAGCAGCCCCTTTCCACACTCAGGAGCCTGGCATTGCAGGCGCTATCTTGCCTATAACATTTACAAATGTTGAAGGTTCGTGCTGAAAAGCTGAAGACAAAAGAAATCCAGTTCTCTTGCAGCTGCTTTGAAGAGCTGAATGGAGAAGTCTCACTTCAGGAGGGCCATTACAGACACACTGGCAAACTGCAACGGAAACCCCCAGCAGCCAGAGAGAGGACGCTACATCCCATCATCTTAATTCCCAAACGGATTTCACTAATTGCTTTACCTGGGCTTCTCCTCATGCTCGAATACCACAAGCGTAGTTAGACAACTAAGTGCCCTATCACAAAAGCTGACACAGCCAATAAGTGCCTGAAATAACGCCAGGAGGATATTAAACAGAAATTTGCGTGACATGTTACGGTCACAGAGTAGACCCAATTAAATATAGGTCTTGGACCCTGCAGGGACCAGCCTCAGCCCTTGAGCAGCAGAAGCTGCTTTCTGCCAAGGTGGTAGTGAGAGAGGTGCCCTTGGGCAGAGGACTCTGGTCGCTGCAGAGCACTTCCCCAGGAGCCAGTACAGCTCCACAGCTTCTGCTTTATCTGGGAGGGAGGAGCTGGATCTCCAGGTACAGCGCTGATAGCTCAACCAGTCCTCCAGGGCCTGCTGGCTCACCGAGGAAAAGACTTACCCGATCCAGACCACAGCTCTGCGGTCTAGGGGATAAAAACATAAAAATTCCCCCACATGGGGCTGAGGTGGCTTCAGACCATTCAACTGGAGATGCAGCAGATGAGCCGACGGCATCAGAGCTACTTGGAGGGGGAAAAAAAAATAGCACCAGCAGCAGCCCAAACAGAGAGGCTGTCATTTCACAGCCGGGGAGGACTCTTTCAGGGAGGAACGTGTGGCTTATCTCATGACGTGCGATGCCAGTCACCACCGGCTCTCCAGCAAGAGCGTTTGTAATCAGAGCCGAGACAGAGCAGCCTGGAGGGCGAGGATCAAACCCACACTGGCTCGGATCGCCTAGCAAGACATTTTCTGGCTTCAGGCATCCCCGAGCCTTGTTTAGACAAGGTGTGAGTGCGCAAGTGATTCAGCTGAATGAAATAAGCATTCACAACACAGGCACCCCTGCAGTGAGCGTACAAGAATTAAAAGGACTCCTCCACCCACCACAATCTGCTTCTCTCCAAAACCAGATCCTAACAACCCGAACTGTTCCTCTGTAGCACTAACTTTAAGGGAGAAACCATGAATTTCCACGCAAACGCCAAAGAATCTGCCAAAAGCTGAAACAAATGGATAACGCAGCGGAAAGATAAAGGCCGAGAACCTTATGCAAAAGCAGCCTAACGCACGCAGAAGGCATACAGGGTAAGCAGGGCTCTCGAGCACCCAAGCTGCTAATCTTCTCAGCTTGGGTGGTGAAGCAGAGATGCTGTGGAGTGTTTTCTGGTTGGGAAGGCAACATTTCATTCCTATCACAAATTCAAAAATCCCCAAATAATTTCAAACCAAACCCACCTCTTTCAAACAGAAAACTTCAAGGTGTTGTGCTTTTACAGGATGAAATGGATATTTTGGATTTTCCCAAACTTTTCCTCATCTCCCCAGTTGAAACGACCCAGATGATTTAACCAAAATTCAGAGACGATTCTGCTCCCAGCTAAACTTCCCCCAGGCCAGCAGCTCCCACAGAGACCACCCTCCGGCTCTACACAGAAGGCATGTCCTGGGTGTCTGGGATGGGAGCGACCCTGACACAGGGCTCTGCCTCCCGGAGCACAGGAAGGGGCTTCTTGAGGAATTTCCAGTCCCCCACTGCAGCCACGGCAAACCAGCCATCACGCCACCGGCTCTGCCGGCATGGCCTAGTACCAGAAAGGCAGCCTTGGGTTGCTCTGCCCCACACAACCGTAGCAGCTGGCGAGGGCAAACATGGTAGAGCGGGATGTGGCTTCACTCTTCGGCTAAGGACAGGCTCCGCAGGGAGTGAGAGCAATTATCCCTCGCAATAAGTGTTTCTGGAGCAGTAATAAATGTTTCTGGAGCAGTAACACTTATTAGTTCTTCCTGCAAGGCAGGAAGTCTTAGACCTATTTTTCAGATGGAAAAAAAACAAACAACAAAACAAACAGTGGTGTCATTTCATACCTTTGAATTCAGACTGAGTCAGGGATAATTGGGGCTTTCCACACTTGGGATCCCAACACCTCGCATTACAGTTGTACGGCACCTGCCTCCAAAGCTACACGACGACTAAGCAGAAAAACCAGTCTCATACCTGACCAAGACCCAATGGTAGCCACTTCATTGCTGCTCTTGGGATGTGGCAAGCCTTGTCAGACTGTTCCAGAAAGCCCTTTCCAAGGCTGCCAGCAACATCCGCTAACAAGAGGAGCTAGGGAGAGCGATGCCGGGCCAGGGGAAACCAAGACAAGTTCCCTGGTCTGAGGAAGACGTCTAGGAGACCAGCATCTGGAGGAATAGCCAGGGCTTAACCAGCGAGCAGTTTCTTCCACTTGCTTTCCTGGCTTAAAGGGCTTTTGTGTTACCCAACACCAGTTAGGACCTTGGCCTCCCTAAGAACAACATAAACATGCTGATGGAGACAGAGGAAGGAAAGTTTCGCAGTTGTTCAGCTAATCCAAGCTCATCCTCAAACCATGAACAAGGGGCAGTCCTGTCCCCTCCCCACAACATCACGGCTTAGGCAAACACGCGCTTTTTTTCCCCTTTGTTTGTTTTTTTGTAGGATTAGTCTAAGGCCAGATCAGTTCCCCAACCCAGCTCACACAGGAGAGCTGTGGGGAGGGGGCAGGCCCTGCTCTTTCCACAGCATCCAAGACTTCGGCTGCAGGTCTTTAGGTTGCTGAGCTGATCTAAAAGGGCAGCCGGATCCTCTCCAAACACCAGGGCTCCAGCTCCCCAAAGCATCTGCTGTAGTGCAGCACTCTGCAACACCCAGCTAGCTGGCAGCTGCAGGGCAGGTTGGATCAGTGCTAAACCCTGCTGCCACCAAGCTCACTCCTTTTTTTGTTAATTCTCTGGCTGGGTCACCTCCCTCATTGGGCTGACCGGGGGCCAGGGACGCAGGCTGGGCCCTGCTGGCCTCGGCTGCGGCAACAGCAGTGCCCTTGCACCCCGGCTGTCCCCAGGCAAGGAGCAGGCGCCCCAAACCCCCGTCCCCTCTAGCCGTGCTCAGGACGAGGGACTGCAAGCCACAAACATAGGGAAGCACACAAAAAGCTGGCATCACACCGCAGGCAGAGCCAGGGGAAAACTCCATCCTCCCCCAAAACCTCCAGGGTCACTCTGCTGAGGGTGCAGAGGCAGATCCCACCAGAGAGCCCTGCACGCGGCTCCTCCCCACCACCCTCCCCTCCCGCTCCTGCGGCCACCGGGCAGTCGGGCCCCAACCAAGCCCCGTCCTGGGGCCACAGGGTCAGCCAGCCGCCGCAGGGAACTCACTCGAAGGCGAAGAAGAGGGCGCAGGTGCCAAGGATGAGGAACAGCGTCAGGTAGAAGATGCCCTTCTGCCGGGCCATCATGATGCGGCCATCGCAGCAGAAGGTGTTCCTGCCCGGCAGCTTCTCCCATTTCCGAACCACCTTCTTCCTCGCCACCATCACCNNNGCATGGCGGGGCCGTCACTGGGGCGGTGGCAGCCGCCACACCTCCAGGCGCTGCTGCTGCTGCTGCTGCTGCTCCTCCGCCGTCCGCGGCCCCGGCATCATCGGGGGCGGGGGGGAGCTCGGTCTGGGGGCTGCGGGGAGAAGGAGAAGCACCTCAGCACCGGGACCGGCGGGTAAGGATGGAGGAACAGAGCGGGCACGGCGGCCGTCGCTATGGCAACCCACCCGGGAGGGGTGTTGCCATGGAAACCCACCGGCGAAAGGGGGG
>VWZL01002761.1:20635-130571 GCA_013396915.1 Stercorarius parasiticus
CCCCACCATTTCAGTGTCCAGATTACTTGTCCAAAACAAAACCCTCCAGTTTCCCTGTCGTCCATGTTCCACTTGCTTATCTTGTTTGCATGTTCTTTTTCTCTGTTTCTTAGAGATTCTTACATTTACTGTAATACCATCTGCTAGTTTTTCACTTAAAAGCTGTGCCAACCTGAATGTCTTTGAGTTGATTAATTTTAACATATGTTGACTGTTTTACATGTATAAATTGAGTGTTCCTATTTATTTTTAATAGTTATTTAATTTGTAAGTTTGTATAGATGTTCCAGTCATTATGAACCAAAAGTAAAAAAAAAACAGTGAATTTATCTTTTTAGGAAATGCTAGGTGATAACGCAGACATCAGGTCTTTTAGCATGGTATGTGAAAAGACTCAGTCTGTTTACTGAGTTGAAACATGACTTGGTTGCACTTTGCAAATTAGGTGTTCTGTCATGTCAAATCTTAATATACGAGAAAATGATCAGGTGATTTTTTTGGTAGGGAAATATATTTCTGAAAAGACATAGTCTGCTTTAGTGGGCAGTAAGGTGCTTTTTTTCGTTTTCTGTTATAATCTCCTGTATTTGCTGGAACTGTTCATTTTTAAAAGAGGTTATCCCCAATAATGGTTCTAACAGGTGAGACTAATTTTTGGTATCTTTGTGTTACTCTTTTTTGGAGTGGGCACAGTTACTATATAATCATTAGTAGGGATAGTAACTTCCTCTGCAGTAATCTGATTTACAGGTGATATAGTCTGAATGTTTTAAAACCACGTTTAATATATCATGCTGTGGACAGAGATTTGATGTTGACTTAAAATAATCTACTCTGACAGAGGTGATTTTCAGATCCTTTCTTCATTGTCTCATCTATTATTTTTTTCTTTTTTAGAAGAGTTGTGAGGGGTCCTGCATTCTTTGTTGTACATGGTGGAAAGGAAGGTGAAACATCCATCAGACTTTAAATTTTTTATTAAAACTACAAAACCAACAGTAATACTGTGCAGAAAGAGTAGGCTTTTTGAAATGTATTTTGATCTAATTCAATTGTCTTTAAAGCTAAAGTGTTATGGTAAACTTCACTGGGAACACAATTAGGTTCATTTGAAGATTTTTATTTTTTTAAATTCTAGTCTAAATGTAGAGTATTGGATTCCTGCCTTGTGACCTCTAACGTAAACTTTTTTGTAATTTATAGAATGGGTTGTGGCTCATGCTTTTCTTTTTTTATTCTTGCTCCAAGGCAAAGAGGAAAAAGCAAGCAGCTCCAGAAAAGCCCATAAAGAAACAAAAGACTGGTGAAAGTTCAAAAGGTGCAGCTTCTTCTAAGCAAAGCAGTAACAGAGACGAGAATATGTTTCAGGTAAAATTGATGACTCTTAGAGCCTGGTTAAGGTAACATGTTACAACATATTCAGTATAAATTTTACGAGGTGATCTGAATATCTTTACAGCATAGTGCTTGGTCTCCTGAAGCCTTGGCTGAAGGGGATTACGATGCTAGCATGCAGATGAGATGCTCAGAAAAAGTGTTGTCAGGTTTCCGCAGAGTGAAAGAATCTGAGTTGTTGCAAATGATCTAACCCTCTTATCTTTGTTAACGGTAACTCTTGGGGTAGTAATTTAGTCTGTAAATATAGCACTTAACCATGAGTATACTGTAAATATGCGATCAGGACTCTCTCTACATGGAAATGTTTTTTAATCAGGGCTCTTGAAAGGGGTTCTTGGAAAGCAAAGTATGGACTCTTCATTCCTGTTTAACTAGGTCAGGGGCAACTTGGCTCCTGTATTATAAGACAGTGTCTTGGAATAAGTTTTGCTTGTTCCTTTGTTTTATGATGGAAGTTTTTCTCACTGGGCATCCAAAAAGATTGTAATTTTTTACTTTGTTCTTGTTTTTAAGATGGGATGAATGTATATTTTTCAGTAGTGAGATGCGTTTATGAATTTGGAGTATTGCAGTTCTGGGGTTAGCTGGGGCAGTAGTAGCGTGTACTGAAAGCTGTGCAAGAATATATGTAGCTCAGAATTACCTGTTTTAGGGGTGTGGATCAAGACTTATTAAATGTCTCTGACTAGCTGGCTGTAGAGGAACTTAAATTCTTAGAGATGTTGATTCTTAAGCTTATGAAAGGGTATGGGAGAGGTGCCTAAGAAGGTGGCCCCAACACAGAGTAAGGCAAAAGAAATGGTTTTGGACTGTAGCTGTGCAAAGTAATACTGCAAAAAAAAATTTTTAGAGAGAAGACCTGCTTAACTGATCTGTAATACAGAGCAGTTATTTTTAATGTATCAATTCGCACTTTCCTCTTCATGTATAGTTGGGAGAGAGAGCTTCAGTTGAAGGCGATGGCTGGACTTTCCCATTGAAGAAAGAATATAACATTTTTAGTTCTGCTGGGGCATTCTTTGAACCATGTAGGAAAAATGAGATAGTGTCTTCTGGACCTAATGAAGTAAAATGCAGTTAGAGCTAAAAAAAACCAAAAGTGTATAAGCTTTATGCTATGTTTGTAATAAGTTCAGAAGTTCCAGCCGTGGGGAAAGTGGTTAAAATTTTTATTGCTCCCCTGGTGCAAAAAAACCCCCAAACCCTTTTCAAATAAAAGCGAAACATTTGTGTGCTCTGATTTCTTTCAACCTTTTTGACCTAAGATAATAAAAAGTTACTAAAAACAGATAGTAGAGGACTCCTATTAGTCTGATCAGAACAAGATTCTTCCATTGTTGAGTATAATACAGAAAAAATATTTGAATATCACCTTGACCTAAAACATCAGTGTTACTTGGTCTCTGCCTGCCTTTTAGTTAATCAACAACAAAATTTTTTTTAGACAGCTTATTGTGTTACGTGAAGTATTGTGTTTTTTCATGCTACATCAGCTTATGTGCATTAACTAAGATGGAACTGTTTCAGTGTAGAAATAACACTGTAGGTCTGAGGATACTTCCTCTCTCTTCCACCCTACGCAGGAGAGCATGCTAGAAGATCTAGTTTTGTGTTAATTTTTTAGGTATGGTTTTGTTTGTTCTAGGACTATTAGTAATACTAGAAACTCTCATTTCTGCTTTCCTGTGGCAGTAAAATGATTTCTGATGTGCAAGTGACTTTGCAGTATAACTTACAAGTGTGGCTTCAATTGATGGAAATCAGACTGTGAAGAATTCATAGGATAGTCAGAAGTTCTGTGGTGTCCATATTGTGTGTGGGAGCGGCAGCAAATGATATGAAACTTAAAAGCTTGATCTGCACCCTCAGGCTGTGTTCTTAAAGTATATGGCTTGCCTTAATATAGAGCTTATTGTGACTGCTGTATTCAGAAGATTCAGCATTTTCATAAAGATCAACATTTTATTATTTTTGTTCGAGACTGATGTTGGTGTAATGGTATTCTTGAAACTAATTATGAAGAATAGTATAAATGTAAGTAGAAGGGAGTTAATTCAGTATAAAAGACGAAGTATATTTTATTTATTTATGTGCCTTGGCCTTTTTAGGTTTTATAAGTAGGCTAGTATACTTTGGAATTGAATCATTTGGTTCAGTTGGGATGTGGAAATTTATCTTACTGCTATTTGCAGTGTATTACTAGAGGCCCTAAGGACATCAGTCATATTGATGTGGAAGGCTTTAGTGTTGATACATCAGATTCCTGCCTGTGACTTCAAGCCAATGTGAGCTCTGCCTCATGTACTTTGGTTAGTTTGACAAATCCTGTCATCTACCTATGCCTGATTTGGATAAGGTTTGTTAATGCTGTCAGAATGCAGTATTAATGCACCAGAATGGAACAACATCGCATGATCAGGCATTTCACTGAAATTGTTACTTCAAAAGTCATCCATCTTTGTGCTGTCCCTCCTCCCCCCTATCCTTTTTATTTATTTATTTTCTAAAGTTTGGGTCATATTTGCTTTTCAACTTACGAGAAGTAAGGTCTTAGGTTTCCCAGGGTAATATCTTTATCTAGCATAGGCTTCTAAAAGAAGATAAATATGTAAGTTTATGATGCACTTGAAAGGTGGTTGGGTTAGCACAATAATTCTGAAACTTAGTTGGTCACTGATGCTTTGCACAGGCAATTTGCTGTATTGCAGATCTCACTGTGTACAGAATTCTTTATTGTGCTCCATGTAATGCTATACATATAGTTATCAGCTAAGCAAGAAGGATTTTTTTTGCTGTTTCTAATTCCACAGTGTGTATAGCATTTAATTAAAACAAACTGGAAATAGGAGGAAAAATGGTGAAGAAGGTGCTTGCTGAAACTCATACAGGAAGTCAGTTGCATGACTGTGAAAGCAACCAAGACACAGTTCAGTGCTTTTTATTCTAAGAAGCGGAAACCTGGAAATAATGCTTTTAATATCTTCTGATTTATGTAATTCAATAGAATAGTATCATCTAAGGAGATGTAGTATTTAGTAAAAGGCATATGAACTTGTCTCTGAAAGTTGAACTGCAGTAACTACGCTGCTATAAATCAATACAACCCTTGGAACACTACTGTGGTTAAAGAGATACAAAGATGTCTTATATCAATGAAATTATTCTAGGACTTTCAGCTGCTGTGTGAAAAAAAGAATTGTTCAGAAATGAATCTGTGCCAGAATTGCAGGCAATTGAACATCAAGAAACATCAGTTTACATGAATAGCTAAATCTGGATTTTGGTTGAGGCTTTTCACCTTAGATGTTAATTGAAACTGTACTTTAGAAGCCTGTTTAAAGCTTTTAGCAGTGGCAGCTTTTGCATAGAGTTCAACTAAATATTCAAGATTTAATGTGAAAATTCAGCTGAAATCTAGACAGTGACATAAAACCTAACTTAATTTCAGCTTTTTCCTGTAGAACTGTTTGCATTTGAGGTAGGCTTACTGATTGAGTAAATGTGAACTTTGCATTATTGGCCCTACCATTACTGTAGTTGGATTAAGACATATAGTCATCCTTAAAATTCAAATCTGAAGCCCTTTTGCAACTGTATGTGCAGCTGTAATCTGCTATATTGTATCGGATTTTATTTCTCAGAGCAAATCTGGAGTTACTTGGCAATACACTAGTATTCTTTGATAACCCTGGAAAAAAAAGTGTTGTAGAGTATTACTGCTTGAAGCTGTTCTTAGAGGTGACCTTAAAAGTCACTGAAGCGTTAAAGGGTAAAACCAAGAAATGTTGTTCATGGAGGCTATTTGGAGTATTCTTTGCCAGCAGTGCTGATGGACTTGGGCATGGTACCAAGTCTGGTCTGAAAGAACTAAGCTACCATGACATCATACCTTATTTTTGAATGTTAAATTTGTAGTATTGTGAAAGTGTTTAATAAATCAATCAAAAATACTATCTTATAAACTGTTAATATCTAGTTCATTTTAAAGAATGCTTTGAAGTAGGAAAAGAACTGCTTCAGGCTTATGGTATCTTGAGATGTCCTAATTGTTTTAAAATCAATTTTAGAGTTAATTTAGCATGATCTGCATAACAAGAAAAATTACTTTAAGCAAACATAAAGCATTCTTGTTTAGATCTATTTTGTAAAATAACAGTTTATGACTTAAACATCTGTGGATGATTTTAGTTGATTGGAGAATTGTTCAACCTTTCTGGTCAGACTTCATGCTAGTAAGATGTGTTCGGGCCCTTGTTAAATCGTACCAAAATGTAGGATGCATAAACTAAAGAAGTTGAAGACTAAATGTTTTATCAGGGAGGAGTATTCTATGTTAAAGGTGTTTACTTTAGAATCTGTTCTTTCTTTATAAAGTGTATCAAGAAAGTTCACACACAATTCTAAGAACTTCTTACTTGAATTGTATTTGAGTGTGTTTTTACTACCTAATTTCTGATTCTCAAATTAACATTATACTTTGAATTTATGTGAACAATAGATTTTAATAACTTTTGAAAGATCTTTAATGAGCCTACAGCTGTAGTGTTGTCAGTGTGACAGCTCCCCTTCTACCACATTCCGTGTTGTCTCATGTGTCCTGTCCCTCCTCTTCCCCCCAGAAAAACCAAAAAGCCCTCATAATTCAGTTAAGACACTGTGATGCAGAAATGGAATTCCAGCATAATTCCATACGATGCTACATGCTGGTGAACTTAAAGCATTTAAATGTGTTTGGTTTTTTGTTTTTTGTTTTTTGGAACACCTGGTACAGTAAGGTAGTCTTCTAACCACAGTTCCAATGAAGTGCCATGAGAACTTGGAAGTGGGCATGGGACAGCTGGTGGCTAACTTTCTTTTCCATCTGTATTTACTGCATTAAAAAAGAAAAAAAAAAACCCAACCAAACGAAAACCCCCTCTAGAAATTGTGGTTATCTCATGTGACTATATGATTTGCTTTCTGTGCATACGGAATGCACTAAAATTTAGATTTGGGAGTAGAGCTCCCTCTTTCCCTGTTTGTTTACAACTGCTGCCAACAAAGATGTTTATAATAGATGCAAAATTTTGTTTTAGAATAAAGTAAGGTAGTGGCTTTTGTAAGAAGTCAGTGTGTTAAGAATATAGATATTTTTATTCTAGGAGAGCTACTTTTGCACTAAGCATTGGACGCTGAACTCGTTTTAAGTCGTTCATCCATTTATATTGTCATTACTTATTAGCCTACTGACTACTCTGGATTAAGCTTTTGATCTAGTTTTTTCTCTGGTGTCTAAAATAAGCTGCGGTGTGCAGTGTCACATGGCTGAGTCTGATACAGGGAAAAGTGAATGCTGTAATATGTAAAATACCTAAAAGACCCTTATATGTGTTTTGACAGATTGGCAAAATGAGGTATGTCAGTGTTCGTGACTTTAAAGGGAAAGTCTTAATTGATATTAGAGAATATTGGATGGATCAAGAAGGTGAAATGAAGCCTGGCAGAAAAGGTATTGTTCTCCTCATGTTATTTTGTATTAAAACATTGTCTGCAGGTTGCTGGAGAACGTTGTGTATCAGATTTTTATACTTTGTTGCTACCTGGTAATTCTAGAGTAATTTTTTTTTAAATAATTTATATGTTAACAAATTATTCCTTTTATCTGTAGATTATAAACAGAAGCAAAGTAGGTTTGTTGGCTTGAGTCTGTTTTCCTAAAACAGGCCTCTCATTTATGGAAAGGAAGGCATCAAATACAAGCAGATTTGGTATGGGAGTTATAAACATAGTCAAACTTCCCCCCACTGATTAACTTAGTCAATGCAATTTCTTTCTTCTATTATGATTGGATTTTTTATTTCAAAATTCACTGAAAAGATTTAACTTACCTCGTTTGTGATAAGATGTTAATTTCTTTAAAACAATTATGTCCTTCAATTTCTATCAGATTTTAGATTAAAATAACTCAGACATTTAATGTGACTAATTTTGGAAAAAATAAGTCAAGATTTTAGTTGAGGTGAAAATATCTCAAGTGTTCAAGTTTTGGTACTGTGCTTCTGATGTGCAGCACCGCATTAGCCGTTGTACCTTTAATTGCCACTCCCATACCTGCTTTTTATGACATGCCTTCGCTGACCCATTGTTAGAACTTTGCCACCTGCAAGATGAGGATGTGAGGACAGTTGTAGTACTAGTGTTTTGCTTAATGTCATGTTGCTTCTGTTAAAGTAGTCTGCTTTTAATCGGTTTTCATATTGCACCAAGGAAAGGGGTAAGTATGAAACATTCTGCTCTGGAGATTGAAGACATTTAATGTACAATCAGCATAAAGTTTGTTACGTCCTTCTGGTGTGTCCAGGAACTAACTCAGTCAGAATAGACATTTGGAAAGCTAGAGAAGTATTTTCAGCATTTCTTAAATAACCGCCAAGAATAGGTTTGTGTGAACAGGTGAACTGGTACTGTACAGGAGAATTTCTTGTTTCAGATTTGTTGTTGCTACTTAATAAAAAAAGATCACTCTAACTTCTAAGGACTTTACCCTGCTGTGTTTTGAGGTAGCACTCAAAAGTATAGGCAATTTGAGTGGCAAACTACAATGAGATTTAATGGGTGGGTGAAGTGACAAAAATTGCATGATGTAGATGGAAATGTTTATCAATGTGGCCAAGGGGTATGAATTTTCTTAGGATAAAATTAATAATAATCTGACAGAGTGTGTGAGTCAAATGTTCCATGGATACACTTACGAGCTGCTGATCTAGCTGTCCTAAAAACAGTATAAGCAGTTGAAATTGTGTAATTAAAAAAAAAAAAAAACCAAGAAAAAAATATCCAACTGTTTAAATTATTGTGTCAGATTGTTTCAAACAGCAGGTCTGAACTGCTTGCAGTCCATCTGGTACGTAGTTCAGGCACATCTTGACCTTTGGTCCCCTGATAGTGGTTAGCAGACCTGAACTAACTGTTTTCAAAAGAAACCTGCACTCTAAATTAGAGTGGTGGAAAAGTGCTTAGAGTAGCTCCGTGCAGACTGCTTGCTGCTCAAAATTATGGTGGTGTTCTGATAAGACAGTGATGGTAGAAGAAAAAAAAGGCGATGAGCCCCAAAAATGGAATTCAAAGTTTCACCTGTTTTCAGGTCCTGCTCCACCTACAGGGAGAAAGCAATGAAGGAAACCTGATCACTGAGGGGGGAGAGTGGGGGTAAATAGTAGAAGAGCCTGGCTGGAGAGAGTATGAGAGGTAGGCCTGTGAGTCTGTACTTGCATAGAATTAACATAGATATTGTAGGGGAAGAATGAGGAGACTAAAGCACCAAGGAAGTGTGTGCCTGGACTCAAGCTTGAGGAAGTATAAATTTGGAACTGAGGAGGTGGGTTGTGGGTCACTGAATGATTATTGATTTAATGTTAGTAGAAACTACAGTGATCTCGGAAGTGAAAAAATAACTTCTGTGTTGGTTTGTGAGTGCTAGGGAATGGAATAGAGTCTCTCCAAAATGTTACTTACAAGATGTATTACTTATAGAGCTATAAGAAACAGGAGAAAAACCTGAGAAAAAAACAGAATTAATGTACTTTAAAAGTGCATAGAAGTTCAGTCCACAGGGGTATGGCTTTTAGGAGCCAACAGGAGTACAAATGTTTTCCAGCATCTCAGTCAGGGCTTTTGTGCTTCAATCAAGCAGGGCCTCAATTAAGGCCAGAGCTGTATTTTGCTTCCTATGTTTAGCCTAATACTTGTGAATGAATTTGTTACATCATACTTGTTTTCTTTGCAATTTAAACTTGTCCCGAGATAAGCTAAAATCTGAAGTTAAACTGCAGTGTTCTGAAGGAGGAGTTTCACTTTGTAGCTAAGATGATTGTTGAAGTAGCTCAAGCATTAATAGTTATCACATAGACTTTGTGTATGAAACCAGCTTTGACAGTAATTATGCAAAATCTTGCACCACAATTTTCTTTTTGTTTGAAGTGTTTATTTTTAATGCATTTCAGGTATTTCTTTAAATCCAGAACAGTGGAACCAGCTGAAGGAACAGATTTCTGATATTGATGATGCAGTAAGAAAACTGTAAAGACAGAGCCATACAGAAACTTTAATCATTTCAGTTGTTTTAAGCAGTCTTTCTACATTGGCTTTTGTTTTCTAAAATATTGTTTTCCAAGCTATTGTATATTTGGATTGCAAAACAATTTGTAAGATGAATACTTTTTTTATGTGCATTAAAAGTGTATTCTGAGTGAGGCTATTTGTGTATACTTTACTAAAAAGAAATGTGATGCTTTCACTTCATGGTGTAAAATAAACAAATCAAATAATATGTAAAGCATACTTGTTTATGGCCTTTTGATTGAAGGTGTTTGCTGATAAGGCCACCTAATAGCTTTAGTCTTTGTTTTAGTTTCAGTTTAGTTAACAGTTAATAGGAATTTATTTGCTGAGAAGATTTCTTAAAATGTCTCCATATAATTTTTTCTTTTCTTTCATACTCTTTGGTATTGCCCTCACAGCTTTATGCTTTAAGACTTGATACAAACAGTGAATACTTAGTAAAATACGTTTTTGTAGATAGTTTTAAATACTGTATTTGCTAATTTACCTTATTTATTCAGATGTAAAGAGTCCTGAGTATATAGACTTTTTTGCATTACTTGCATGAAGTGTTACGCTAAACAATAACACTTGAACACAAGCCACGTGCTATTTCTTCCCATTTTTCTATAGCTTGCTTGACTTAGAAAATACAGTTAGCCTTTTTCTTGCACCCTAGATTTTAGAATGTGATGCATAAACTTTTACAGTAATAGACATATACCTCAGGCTAAGATAGTATTTAAAAGCTCCAAATGTGGTTATTAGTTAGGTACCCTTTTCAAGCTTTACAGGGAGTTCCTTCTTGAACACATACTAACTAGTTATTCTGTAGAAAAGAACAGTTAACCTGTCTTTGTAGGGCTTTTGTTTGTTTGAGAGTATTGCGTAAACGATGATGCTTAAACTAGGCTGTAACACAGGTTCAACAGTCAAACAGGGTTAAAATTGCTTCAGCCAAAATGTCAGGCTATCATGCTCCTGCCCTGGCCACACTGCCTGTCCAAACCACTTAACTTGGCTTGCTTTGTGTGGCTTACATGCTCACAGCGGTTTTATCTTTTTTACAGAAGATACTTGGCGCTTACAGTGGAGCGCTGGTACATAGCAGATCATGACTAGCAAACTTCGCTTGTCAACCGTTGTTCTGTTCTCATAGAGAAGCTTCTATCTGTGGGAAGCTCTATTAGACGAGATGCTGCCCCAGTTGAAGGGCTTCTTGGTAGGTGTCACAAGGAATGCAGTGAAGAAGGGAAAATATGATGCTTGAGTAGAACTTGGTGAGAGAAGGGGCATGCCAGTATGGAAGTTAATGGTGAAAGATCAAAGTTAACTGACACATAATAACTGCTGTGAAGAAATGTACGTTAGTGGAATTGGAGAAGAGTTAATTTTCTGACTCAGTTCAATTAATCGAAGGAAGAAGATGAAACAACTTCATGAAAATTGACATTTCAAGACTATGTACTGGATGTACAACTTAATTGGTTTGGCTTTAATTTTCCCATTTGATGTTAAAACTAATGTATTTTTTAAATTTTGTATAGATAAACTGGATTTACTATATGCTTAATTTTGGAATATCTTAATATAATTGTTTATATTGCAGACATGCATGGAAGTGCCATACACAGGCTGTTCCTGTGCTGCAGAGTTTATAATTCAATACAAATAGGTATTGAAGGGTGAGGAAGTGTGGCTTTGTCAAATTAAATATATATTATTTAATTTAAATATTATGACAGATACCTCCACCTGCTTTTTAACTTACCCATTGTTGACATGTTACAAATAAAGTTAAGATCTGGTTTTGTATAGCTCAGGAAATATGAGTTTTTAAGAACTGCTTGAGGATGAATAAAAAGGTCAAGATATGTTTTGTGGTAGCAGATGCATTTTTGGGCACAGCATTCTTTTTTGAGTGACTCTTAAGGCATGTAGGGATATTTGGACCAAATAGAATAAATATGAAATATCTCCTAAAATTTCACAGGTGTGTGAATGAAATAAATTGCTTCAGATGACTATTGACAGGTTTTAGGTGTTTTTTATTTGTGGCATGTGTATGTGATTTTTTTCTTTTAAATCTGAAATTTTGCAACCAGATTTCACCTATTTTACCTCAAAACTTTCATGTGGCTACTATAAAGTGCATGATTATATTAGAGGGAACATTGTCCTCACTTAGATTACTGTGGTAGTAGGTCATTGGATGGCAGTTGTGTATCAGAGTACAATATAATTGTGTTCAGGAAGGTGGAGAATTGAAGTCATTCATTTGGGAGTAAGTGAAAAAGTTATAGTGATTAGTTCTCTTGTGGAAACTGATGGTAGAGGTGTTCAAAGAAATCGGTATTTGTTAATCGAGAACTATTAGTTCCTATGTACAGACAAGCCCTTGCTGAATTTGTGGTGATAATTACTGGAGCTGTTCTATCCCATTTTACTTGATAAAACTTGGGGCAGTTTGATTTTACTTAGCTTGTGTTTAAAAATAGTTTTCCATTGGCCAGTTATATTTCTGCCTGTAATAATGATAAAATATCATATATTTTACCTGAGCCAATCTTAAGATATGCATGAATGTCTTACAAAAAAGGTAACTAACTAAACCAGTCAGTTTCACAAATGAACTCAAAATACGATGAGCTGAATTGTGAGGGAATTCTTTGCACCTCAGATGACTGATGTGCTTGTTACTTCTTAAAAATTTGGCACATACAATGTTACTTTGAAATAAAGAGTTGGTAGTGATTCATCGTGTAATTGTCTATGGCTGTAGTCTATCTAATTTGAGAAAAAAAATCAGGTTTTTTTTTTTGATCAAAGATTATTTTCTTGCAGACAAAATGGTAGTTAGGGTACATGTGTAAGTGTCCATGGAAGAAAATTGTGCATGTATGAAAAGGCTGTGTAATAGGAGATAAAAACGCTGCTCCCTTTCCCATTGAAGTGGCGAAAGATGCATTTGATTCCTGGTATTTATGCAGGGCATATTAGCAATATGTTTTATAAATTAAATTTACAATGGAGTTTAGGAGGAAAAACACATCACAGTTAGAGCTGCCAAAGTACCATATGTGTGATAAATCAAACTGTCATGTACAATGTTGCTCTTATGTAGAGATGTTCATATTGAAATTAAACAAATGCAGTACTAAGTTTGATATTTCTGTTAAAGGAAATGCCCCAGTTACGTACTACTTATGTGATCTGTTAGCAAAAAAAATTGATGATTGTAATTCTGGTAACTCAAATGTCATATTGTTAACCATGTGGAATGTTTCATGTTTTGCTCTGGTGGTATTGACTGCAGAGAGGCCACTGGAAATATGAGCCCTCCAACTGTAATTACCTTAATGTTCAAATAAAAAAATAGTTAAATGGTATACGTGTAATAACAGTTTGAACACTTGGAAATAAATGAAGACTTCTGTTGACATAGTGTTATTTTTAATAGAAATTTAGCTGCACTAAAACTTACGTTTTTCCTAACTGCTGTTTGTTTCTTGCAACTGTTGTAATTTGGAAAATTGAAAACTTAATCATCTTATTCTTGGTCCAGGTTTGTGGGTGGGGGATTAATTGTGCAGCCCAGAGGAACAGAAATTTTTCACTATGATAGAAGAAAAAATGTCATGTAAATATGGATGTAAACACACTTTCAAAGATCAAACAGAAGGATAATGTCTGATAAGTTGCTACTGTTAAGAAAATGGCTGATTATCTTTTTCAGTGGAGTTTCTTTTTGATCTGACAATAAACGTAACCATAGATTAGGTAGAAAAAAAGCTTTCACCCGTTTATTTATTATCATTGTTCAGTTAGGTCAATGTAGGCTTCTTTAGGAAGGATATGTTTTTCACATGCTTGCTGTGACTGATTTGTGAGGAGTGGATTAACTGATTGTGGCCTTGAAGCTGACATTTTTCTTCAAGTAATTTTGATTAGTTTAGCAATTCATAGCTGCAGAAACAGAAAAGACTGTGGCTCAAAAGGAAGAAATGGAGTTTGGGGGGTTGATGGAGGGTCATCATGTGCTACCTGTTTCTCATTTACTGCTGTCCACTTATGGGGTACATTTTTGACTGTAGCTCTGTTGACTTTGGATGGAAGAGCAATCTGTAGGCAATGTTCTTCCTGTCGTGAATCAAGCCTGTTAAGGTAAAAGTGAGAAGACACCTGCTGAAGAAGTGAAATAAATGATCCTTGGCTTAGTGGTGGTTTATCAGGGAAGCTTAAGTCATGCTGTCTTGTAAGTAAAGGGACATGCCATTAGTCATGGGGATAATTTAACTTGGTGACAGCTGTTCCCTTGATATTGCACCTTATTTAACAAAAGTGTTATAATTTTTTATAAGACCTGCTTAATTTGGTTGTCCTTGTACTTTTTGCTTTCAATGAATCCATATGCTTGTCATTGATGGGATGGCAAATGAGGTAGGAACTGAGGTTGGGTTGAGGACTCAAGTTCTTAAAAGTATTGTTATCCTTTGGAAGGAGGTGGGCTCTCAGTCCTAAAGGTGAATAGAGCTTGCTGTGAAACTGCAAAAGTTGGTGGAATAACAGACTATTCTTGGAAATCTCTAGGTGTGTTTGATAAGGCTAAATGAAAAAAAAAGTTTTATGCCTTCTTGGCTAGCACTCCTAGTAGACTTCTGTTAGTTATCAGTTCACTTGGGCAGAAGTTAGTGGGGTAAAAACTGCTAAAGTAAAGGAATGGTAAGATTTTACATAACCTTGTACTTGCGGTGTTATCTAAAGAAGAACTGTTTCACATCTTAAGAGTTTAAACATTTTATACTATCACTAATAGGCTAACGTGTCAGAATAATTTTCAGGCTGTTGAAAATAAAGCCCATTTCATCCTAGGAATAGAAAGACTGAAGCTATTCTGTTCACTAAAATATCACACACCATATCTGAGGGAGAGGTGAATGACATTGTATATTAAGAACAAACTTGAGATATAGGTGACTCTTAACTACTTGACATTGAAGGTTAGGTGGTATATAGCAAAAAAACTTTGCAGTCTGTGGTGTTGATTTTATGTGATCTTTGAAGCTTTTTGCTAGCTATCTCGACACGAAATGGCTCTGCAGAGCTCCGCCGTTTCCTCTGCTTTACGCTTGGCATCCCTTACTGAGATGTGCAGCTCCCTTTGCATTTCCTCTGTGATTTGTATTCCAACTGGAAGCATCCTTCCATGTCTTGGAACACAAGCGTCTCCGGCTACACACACGTTGTCACAAGACAAGAAATATCTTAACAATTGGGTCCTAATGATAGTTGGCAGATATAGATGTCGCTGCTATTGCTAACACAAGCTAATTAATGTTCATATGTCTTCATATTTATTTCTTTTTTTAGTATTGTGATAAAATATACTTGAAGTAGTTGGATTACTCTTGCCAACATGCATACTTCCCAAAAGAAGTAATTTTCTTCATACTAGCTTGGATTATTGTCTGCAGTGAAAGTACTGGACAAATGCTTTTTCCCCTGAAGTGATTAGGAAAGTACCACAGTGTGACAGTTCCTGGGGTAAAAATAAACAGAGCTATCAGTTGGATACCTGCTGGCTATAATCAAGGGGGTTTGTGATTGCAATGGGTTGGTTAATGGAAAGAAAACTCAATTGCCTGGGTAGCCCAAAAAATTCCTGAAGTGCCATGTAGGACAGGAGTAGCATTTATGATGTTGCAAAGACTGCCCTCGTGGCTGTTCAAAGAAACCTTTGAACAATATTAATTTGCAGTGTGCTTGTCCCTACATATACTCTACTTTTTAATCTTCTTTCTTTTTTAATAAGAAATCTGTCGGCATACATTACATAGTCCTGTTTCAGTAGCAGGAGAACTAGTCAGTCGCCCTGATTTACTCTGAGTCACTCCTCTGAGACTGGGTAGGGAAAGTGCATATATTTTTCTTGTTTTCACACAGTATCTATTATATTACTATTCCATAGTAAACGTGCCTTTTACCTATCAAACCAATTTCTAGTAACCTGTGGAAAATGTTTGTGGTTTATCTATTTAAATGTTTGGGAACAAATATTTTGGGTTTGGGGGACAATTTTTTTGGTAAGTTATGCAAGAATTTTTCCCACTCCTATAAATTTGTTCTGCCTTGGTATTTTAATTTTCTGGCACCGTTTTGCAGGAAGCTGAAATGATTTTTTTCTGTGATCATTAAAAGAGTTTTGCAACTCCTTATTTTTAACATGCTCCAGTTGTAGCTGTTGAAAATGGACTTGCAAAGTCATGGTTGGATGCGTTTCTTACTAGATTTTGTTAAGAGTCCTAGATAGTTATCTGTCTGAGGCTGTTTGCTCTGTAGTCTGAACACCTGTTTAAAAGTGTCTGTCAGGACTATGAAATTGCAAGCTTGTGATACGCCATGTGAAAAGGTGAGGAGAGGGAAATGTGCAGCTAAAGAAATGAGTTATTTTCTGAACTTTTTCAGGACGTGTTCCAGAAACAATATTTTTCTCTTTTTGAAGGCAAAAACTAAACCCAAAACTGTTAAAAAATGCTAAGCTTAAATTTGGAACTGTTTCTGTTCAAACACGAATTCATCAGATGTGCACTTTTTTTAAGCAATATTTTTTAACAAGTTAAAGCAAAGATTTCTTTTAAAAAAGAAATCTGCCTACATAAACACCATGTTTAGCACCACAAAATTTTTAAAGCTAATTGAATCTGTACCACGATATAGTTTTTAAGTGGTTTTATTTGTGCTTTTGATACTTCGAAGCATTCGTCTGAACAGAATACATAAATTTCTGTGAAGCTTTGTGAGAACTTTCAGGCTTTCCACAGAGGGAGGTCACATCCCTGGCTGAAGGAAGAGACCGGTAACTTCTTGTGTGGAAGTTCTTGGACAAAGAGGCAGCTGCGTGCTTTGGGCAGTGCATTTGATCTGTGTTAGGTCAGTATTGCCTCAAAGCCTCGGTGTTAGCAGTCTACTGCATTAATGAAGGGCACAACGACCTTTTTTAGCGTTTTATTTCTTATATCGAAGTCAAATTTGGATGGGTATTTAGCTTTTTTAATTAAACGTTCTGTTTCTTGTGATTTTGTCTTCAAGAGGATTGTGATTAGTACATAGTCAAGACATTTCTAATTCTGCAATTTATGTATAGTTTGGATAATTTTCCAGCTCTGTTTTGCATCTGGTTACATTTCTGCGTGAGGCACTGCTGATCCACTTCCATAGGCATCATCGGTCAGTGTAGTATGTAGGATGGGAGTCCTGGTGCAAGGTAAGGTAATGCTGTTCTGTTGCCAAGCAAATCTTTTTTCATTATGGATCTTGCAAATGCAACAGGTATGGAAGGTGTAAAGAAGTAGAATAAAAGAACTCAAATCACTGCTTTTCACATTAGAAGTATATGAGACCTGAATTGCAAACCTTTCTATAAAACAGTTTGACGATCTTGATAATTCTCCAACAGTGTGTGTGGTATTTCAGAGAGGTGAGATTTTTTTTCTGGGTAAACCTCAGTAATTACTTTTCAATAACTTATATTTTCTCTAACAAATATTCATCCAAATCTCTGTGTAAGTGTCTACAAAATGCAAGTTCTGTGCTGGCAACAATACTTAAGTCATAATTCAGCATAGGTTAGTGCAGCGTGTGCATGTGCTGTAAGTCTGTAAGTGGCACTGTGACGGGTGCCTCCTCTCTGTCTGGGTGAGCAGGGTGACCAAGGAGCCTAGGCCACATCTTATTAGGAGACACCACCACCAGCCTGAGCTGGGAGTAGGGAAAAATGAAACTAAACTGGCCACAGCTGCCACAGGCACAGACACCAAGGCAGCTTTGACCATGAGTCCATCACTTTGTGCTATAAATGCCCGCAGCCTCCCCGAGCCCGAACAGCAGTGGGATGCACGGCGGTGGTCTCCCCTCTCAGGGTTACTCCTCGAGGCTGAGAGACCCTTTACCTGGTGTTTGGTAACTGCTGCTGTGAGGTAAGTGGCGTTTTACATTCGGCCTAGAAGTATATTGTGTGCTAGTGACATTTTTATATCCAGCTATAAGGATGTAGTGAGTGTAATAAGTGTAGGGAATAGTAGAGTGACCACTAAATTATTGTTTAAATCATCACTTGCATCATTGTCAAATCACTGTTTAATTACCATTCAATTATCACTTAATCACCATTTGATTACCACTTCATTTTCATTTGGTCATCAATTAATTACCATTTGATCATCATTTAATCATTAATAAGTCCTTTTAGTAAACCCCACAACAATGACTTCTCTTAATAATTCACCTGTGACAGGTACTAAGTCTCAGTCCGTGCACTTGGGATTTCTTGGCTGTTGCGGAGTGGAAAGGTCGCTTCAAGTATTTGTTGTAGAAGAACTGGAAATCTACATGTGTGTGGCCTGTAATAATACTGAATTATTGTGTTGGAATCCTTCGCTCTGAAAGTGTTTCTAAACCTCCTAGATACTTTTCTTGGTCTTTTAGAGGTCAACGTCCTCCATGTTTTATGGAGGACTCTGTTGTGAAATGAGTGAAGCCGGCTCAGAGGGAGTATTGGGTTATGAAGGCGAATAGTTGTGAATAAAGCTCGTTTGAGTGCACTGTACTGCTGGCTGCCGGTAGTGCCGAGGCACTTGCAGCACTTAGAAATGAAACATCTGTTGGGAGTGCTTTCCTCCACTTCTTGACACATGAACCTTCAGTCAGTACTTTGACTTTTGTGGGACAGGGATTTGAGTCATTGTTTTCAAAGTAATGAGAGTTGAAATTAAAACATTGTCTTAAATAACACCCTCTTATTGTGTTAATGATGGGGCTGGGGATATTAGAGAACAGTTGTTTTCAGCCCTCAGGAAAAATGTTCCTGTGTCAATTCCATTTGATGACTTAATTGGCCAATGTTTTGCAGACACATTTTTGTCTTGGTATGACTACTTTGAGCAATGTGTTAAAACAAGACAATGTTCATTGTTCAAGTTATTTAGAATAACATATGTGTTTACTGTTGCTAAGAATTTTGTTTCAGCCTGTAGGAAAGTTGCCAGAGCAATGAGATGAAAACCAGCATAGATCACATGCCCCACATAGTCCCTCTATTGCCTCAGGACTTTGCTATTTCAGACAACTGAGCATTTACTGCTGTAAAATATATGTAAATCTGCAAAATTTGTGAAGATGGATTACTGCATGTGGGCTTCTTGGCTTGTCCTCTGACAAAGTGGGCTCCGCTCATATCTGTTCTTCTGAAATAAGGTATTTTTTGTGACATGAAGTGTGACTTCATCTCTCTGCAGCGTGCGGGTTTTCCTGAATGATAGCAATCTTGCTATGGTCCTATCTTTTGTAATTCTCCCTAAACTATCACCCCTGTCAGCTTCTCAGTGCCAGTGGACATACCTCCTGGGATACTGGTAGCAGAAGCAATGGCACCTATGAGGTGCCATTGTTACCTGTCAACTTCGTTGAGCTGTCTGCTTTGTTACCTGTCAACTCCAGCGCTCCTTGGCACTGGGAAAAAGGAGAATAGCCTTCTTCCACCAAAGTCTGCTCTGAAACGAGGCAAGGTATGGTTGCAAAGTACTGCAACACACCCTTTGGACTCTTCCTGGTGGAAAAAAATGATGCAAGAACAGCTGTGTGAAGGGTATCTCTAGTGCAATAACTTGTTTCCAGATGGACATAGTGACAGGGCCTCCTGTCACTAGAAAATGGCTCAGTTTCCAGCATGAGGAAGGCTGACTTGTTCATCTCAGGATTATCTGTTTTACTCCTGCACCAGGTAAGGTGCAGGATCAGCCTGTGTTCTTCTATCACCAAATGCTCTTCCAAAACCCAATATTTTGAGAAAATTTCGTACCAGCTTTGCATAACTCTGAAGAGAGGGAACTGTCTCACCATTTAGTCAGCATGTGAATATATACAAAGCTTTCCAGCCTCATCCTCAAGGGCCTGAAGTTTAAGTTACACTGGAAAATCTGAATGCGCTGCGTAAGCAAGGGGTCTGTTCTTGCTTTTTAATACATGAGGCGGCAAATGCAGTATGTGTGGGGTGTATGGGCAGTGATACTCATTGGCTGGAGATGTATCTATTTAGGTTTTTCCAGTTTTCTGGCAGTTAAAAGTGAGCAGAGCTGCCGTCCGTGGCCAAAATGAGCGCCACGTGAATGTCTTTGCAGAACTTTCTTATAAAGCGTCTCATCCTTGTATAGCTTTATTTGATTTATAGCTTGTAGGTCTCTCAACAAAAAGCTCTCTGTCCAGATAAGACAGGGCAAGACGTTGTTAATCTTCGCCCTGGCCAGGTTTCAGGCTCCTCTTTGGCCATCTTTGGGGTCTCTCAAGGTCTGCCTGCTTCTTCTCTTCGAATACGGGTCACTTAAGATGCTTCAGTCCAGAGCGTCTCCCCCCTGCCCAGCCCAGGAGCAGCAGTGCCCTGGTGCGGAGCAGCCGGGGGAGTAGTGGTAGGGATAGGGGGGAAGTATTCAGGAGGTAGTAATTGAGGTAGGGCTCATATTCGATGTGCCTCAGCTCCAGCTCACCAGCTCTGGCAGTTTTCAAGCCCCTGACATTTCTGGGGAAGTCTGATCTCTTCTTTAGTTTTTGTTTTTTTCTCAGCTCCAGTTGGCTGCAGTCTTGACCCCATCACCTTTTAATCATCTGGCTTCTAATTTCTTTAATCCCATGGTAATTTCCATCTACAAAAGGGGAATAACGATATCTTCTTCCTCTCCTGTTTTTCCCTCATCCTTTTTAATTTAAATTATGATCTCTGCAGAACTAGGACGCTTTTTCTTTGTTTGATTCATGTACAACTGGGAGGGACATGATATTTCCAACTGGAGCCTCTTGCCTCTGGAGGGTAAGAAATTATGCTGGATGTTCAAAGAGAAATAGCTTTAAGACCTGCATGGACGTATATGAGTGCAGCCAGCCACTAGGTGTCAGCATTATTTTAAATATTAACAGCTGAGGTACCGATTGGCCGTTCCTGCTTAAAATGTGCTGATGTGAAGTTGATTTCTGACAACACGAGACGTGGTAACTGGTAAAAAGAGGCTACAGGCTTTTGTATTTGTGAAATCCTCAGTGAAACCCATGTCGCTTTTGTATTTGTGAAATCCTCAGTGAAACCCATGTCGCTAACAGCATACCAGGGTGAATCTTCCTTATAATTTCCCACATTTTAGTCCTCATGCAAAAGGCATTGATACCTGCTAAAACAGCTAAGAACAAAGCGAGATTTAGTAAGATGACTTTTGAGTTGTGCTTGTGTTCAAGCATGGATCCATGAAATAGGTGAGGGAGTCAGCTCCCTGCTAGCAAAAATGCTTTTGCATCATGGAGACCCCCAGAAAAACTGAAGAACTTTTGTGTGCAGATTAGGGCTTCATCTGCGGGGGAAGTTGTCTAAACCAATTTAGTGGCTCACTGATGCAGAAAAGATGCAGTCCTATCCCTCTAGCTATTGCTCTTCAAATGGCTAATTTGTCAGAAAAATAACCCAGCAGGAGCAAGCAAGTAGTCTTCTTCTCGGGGAAAAGGTGATCCCTCTCTCATCAGATGAGTGCCTGCGTCAGCACCAAGGGTGAGACTGTGCAGGTGAGGGCAGGGAGGAAGAAAGGCAGAGGGCAACTCTTCTGGACAAATGCGAGTCATTAGGTTTTCCCTAATTTCTGTTTTCTCTCTTTGCCCAGGAGGCATAATGCCTATCTGCCCTCTGCAAGACTCAACTTCCATCCACTCTTGCTCCTTTTGCTTTTCATGTCTATTTCTTCCCGCTTCTGCCTTATCAAAGATGCCAGGTAGAGCTCTACAAGTGTCTCCTGCAGTTCTTTGTGCCAGTTTTCTTGTCCTCAAGAGAGGACTAATCCATTGTTTCACTAATCCATCTCTTCCCATTCACATCACTCTTAAACATTTCCTTTTTCTGTATTTCCCACAGTAAGTGATTTGAGAAAGTGCAATTAACTCTTTCTGTATTTCTAGCCTTGTGTCAATTCTTCATTCTGTTTTTTCGTGCAGACATTGGGTTTGTGTTGGCGATCTCTTTATCCATCTTGACATTAGGAGTTTGAGAGGACTTAAGAGTTGGCTGGAACAAATGGCAGAGGGCCTGCAACTGTAAATCCATTAGGACAAGGGCTCTCTGGCAGAGAAATGAATACAACATCAGTGCTCAAAAACTAATAAAGAATAACATGATAATAGCTCATCTCAGGCTCTGCTTCATGTCAGCGTCGAAACTACCTCTGCTGACTTACAAAGGACATACAAACTCCCATTCTCTTCCTTTTTGGTATATGGCTATGGTTCCCATGCTGCATAGTTACTACACAGTTCATCATTTAAGTGGTTTATAACATTTTGGATTTTATTTGGGCTTTTGAATGCTTCTGCTAGGCAGATCTTTTCCTGAACTCCTATTTTATCTATTACCGTTATTCACTCGGGGAAAATCCCACTTGAGTTTCTGGAGGAAGGAAAGAAGTTAGCCCCTGTGGCTCGTGAATCCCTTTGTCTCAAATGTATCCAAGATGAAGAGGTTTTGAATTGTGATTGAATCCTATACTCCCTGAAGCCCTCCTATGTTTTGCAAAATTGTTATGTTTGGTAGAATCCAGTAAATACCAGACGTATACTTTATTCTGAGTTGGGAATTTCATATCCTTCTGGAAGAAAATATTTTATTTCCCACATGTTTTGACCACATTATATTGGCACCATTCATGTCACTCCACTTAAAATTGTGTCAGCATTCTCATTATAAGTTGTTTTTCAGAGGTTATAACTCGGACATAAAAATTTGCTTCCACTTAGAAACTTGGTCTCAGACCAAAAGTAATTACAAAAAAATAAATACAGATTTTTCCGTACAGTTTAAGTTGTTGTTTTGGGAGGGAAAGAGAGAATAAAAAAATTAGCACTGAAAAATGGCAAAGTGTGCATTATAATTTGTTCTACTTTGACCAATTAAATGATGGAAAAATTCATAATTTGTCAATATTGTTAAGCAGTAGTGAATTGCAATACTTTCTTTAGTTTTATATGTTTGGTAGGTGAAAAGATGGAGAGAAACAGATCTGAATGTGTACAACAAGATGCATCTAATTCCTACCCCTATGGGTCTGCAGGTAGAATCCTTTCAGCATTTTTCAAAAGCCGGGAGGACTGTACATGTTGAGGGTTCCCACCCCTTCTCTGAATTTTAAATCCCATCAGTTTGGAAGTGCCTCAGCCACTGAGTTTATTACACCTGTTATGTGTCTCAGAAGTTATAATGCACGTACCTTTCCCCGGGGTGCAGGAAGACATTATTTAGAGCCAAGGTAAGGTATAACTAAGCAACTCCATGTTTTGTGGTATGTGCGTGTGGATGGGCTGCCTGGGGGGAGCAGATGGACTGAAGGGAGTTTGTGTGTTCCCTGTAGGGCACCCCTCGGGGTGAAACGTATCCAGGGGATACTGTTTGTAGGGCTTCAAAGTACATGTCTTTTCTTAGTGATAACTGGTTTCCTGAAGTTCCAGTGATTCTTGAGTTTTGTATGATCAAAGACAGGAAAAAAGAGCAAAAGCAGTAAGCATTAAGTTACTAAGCATTGGCACAGGCTGCCCAGGGAAGTGGTTGAGGCACCATCCCTGAAGATATTTAAAAGATGGGTAGACATAGTGGTTGGAGATATAGTTTAGATCAGTGACGTTTTTTGTCAGAGTTAGGTTGATAGCTGGACTAGATGATCCGAAAGGTCCCTTCCAACCTAGGTAATTCTATGATTCTGTGAAAAGGATTGTTTTGTTATTTGGATTTGTTGAAAAAGCCCTGCAACAGTCCAGCTAAATGAATGTACCTCTCTCTATGTATACCTACAGAAAGCTTCAGGAAAAGGGCTGGTTATAAAATACAACGGAGAAGCCAGGTGATATTTCCTATCATTTCCTATCATATCCCACCCCATAGGGGTGGGAAGGCATGTTTCTTCAATAAATCTACTGCTAACCTTATTTTTTAACTATGAGAGGGGAATCTAGGAGCAAACTCTAATTGCCTATTAAGTTAATCATGATTATGTCAAAGATGCATTTCAGCAAACAAGCATTGTGTGTAGTTAGGGGTTTCAGCAGTGGTAATTGGTGAGGTTAACTGGGAAAATACCTTTACTGACCAACAGAGACTTTAAGCTGAAAAAGATGGCAATTCTGTTACAGTGAAATGTGAAAAAATAAAGCAGGCTCTCCTCACATTTAAAATCCAATGATTGTAGAGTGTAGATTGTAGAGTTATGCTTTCCAGCTTATGTAGAATTTAGGGAGATAAACAGAGCCTCTCAGGCAATACTGGGTCTTTCTTTCCAGCTTTCTAAACATACGGAAGTGCAGAAAAAGAATATCTTGTAAAATTGCCAATCTGAAAAATGCACCATCAAAAAAACCAGTTGAAGTTAAGCCTCATCCTGAAGGAACATTGGACGACATCTGTGAAACAAAAAGCTGCAATTTCAGGAATGAGAGTAATTGTGGATGGAGCTGGAGAAAACGGTGTGGAATTGTGCCTGCCTTCCCCCCTTCCACGGAGTTCTGGATTTGCTGTGCACACTCAGGTAATTTGTTGTGCCAAGGTAGTTTCTTCGGATGGAAGCAACATCTGTGAATACCTCATGAGTTACCCAGTCCAGTCAATACACTGGCAAATAATTCTGTACAGCAGGGCCAGTCACCTGAGTTTTCAGGATCTCAATGAGAAGAGGTGAGGAACTGAGATCAGAGGGAGGGTCAATTACGTGGTTTTGCTCCTGATGACAAGAATCTTTATTTGTGATGGCGAATGGTCAAGGGAAGTGGTCCTTTCCCTTTGCTTGGCACTAGTGAAGCTCAGCTGGAGTGCTGGGTCCAGTGCTGAGCCTCCTGGTATGAGAGAGACGGATTCACTGAAGTGAGTCCAATGAAGGGGCACAAAGATGATGAAGGGACCGGAGCATCTGTCCTGTGAGGGGAAGCTGAGAGGCCTGGGTCTGCTCAGCCTGGAGCAGAGAAGGCTTGAGGTGGGATTATTGATGCATATAATCCCTGATGAAGGGGCGTAAAGAAGACAGAGCCAGACTCCTCTTAAAGAAAGAACAAGAGACAATGGGCACAAACTTGAAATACTGCAAATTTCCTTTAAACATATGATTTTTTTTTTTATTCCACGGGTGATCCAGCACTGGAATAGGTTCTCTATAGAGTTTGTAGAGTCCTCATGCTTGCAGATATTCAAAACCCAGCTGTGCATGACCCTGGCCAACCTGCTCTATTTGCCCCCTTTGAGGAGGGGGATTGGACTAGACAATCTCCAGAGGTCCCTTCCAACTGCAGCCTTTCTATGAAATACTGACTTGTTGAGGAGTAGGTCACAGAACTGGGGCCAGACAAGCCCCTTACAAAAGATTGAACAATATAAATTTCTACTAAATATTTAGTTTCCAGCAATAGTTTTTTGAATCAAGACAACAAACCAGCCTGACTCACCATCACAGCAACAAAGGGAGTGAAAACCATGCTCAGAAACCATGGAGGAGGGTCAAGGATCCTGAGTGTCATGGTGTTGGTAGTTTTACAAGTTTGGCCTTGAAATAAAATGTTCCAAGTGAAGGCTATTATACCAGGCTTAAAAGGATAGTTTTGCTGGTTACATTACAGATAGTTCTTTAGAAATGCATTTTACAGAGCTTAGTACAAACAAGGGTTTTTTAAATTTAAAAACAGATCCGTAAGAAGTTTGTTCTAGAATAGAATTTGAACATAAATGTATGTCCCTGAAGAGTCAAATCCTTGTCTGGGGAATCAGGTATTATGGCTCTGTTCTAGTTCATGAAAATGTCAGCTATGATTCAGGCCTGGTTTCGTTCATGAGTGAAGGCTATGATGAGCTGATGCTGATCCTAAGCTCATCTGCTGCAGAGCAGACTGAGCTTTTAATGGGGGTGAAGAGGTGGCGGGTAACAAAAAACTGGTGAGTGAAGATGGGGAGCACAAAAGTCTGGACTTTAGCGCAGAGAAGTTTGGGATATGAGCCTTGACTGATTGACTGAGTTGAAGAGGAGGGATGTCTTAGGGGGAGAGATAACTAAGGCCCAGCTGTGTGGAGGACAGGAGGCAGAGGTGAAAATGCACTTAAGCACAGTCTCTTAGGCTTTGCTTTTGCGAAGGGCTCTGTTCAGGCAAACCCTTACACCCACGCAAAGCCCTGTTGAAGATAATGGGAGCTTGTACTGGCTCACATGCATCAGCTTGCAGGAATGGGGCCCCGAGTCCTCGGGAAGAGTTTACATCGAGTGCAAGCGACACAAGAAATAGTTGGAACCGGCACATCTCAGCAGTTCCTGATTTCGAACCAGAAACTGAGAGAGCTGGTCTTATGCAGCATCCAGGCAGGCAGAGTTGCATTTATGTTGTTGTTCTGTCAGTGCTTCTGTTATAACCCCCAGTGGAATTTACACTTGCTGTTGTTCCCCGCACCGCCTCCACATATCTTTCAGGCTAAAATTTGTCAGATGAGCATTCAGCCTGGGAGGCTGATGTCTTCTGAAATGTGAGTGTAACACATTTCAGCTTTGCGGGGAATCTGGGAGGGAAAAAACATCAGCTGGTTTCTCATTTGCTTTACAAAATAATATTTTGCGCTAGAAAAGCTGGGTGATGTGGAGAGTGTTGTTAAGGTTTGTCATCAAGCTAAACTAGGTTATTCCTTGCCACAGATCCTGTCAGGACATTTCTGACTTATTTTTGAAATGTTGTGGACTTCATTACTTTGCAATACCTATACTGTATATTTGAATCTCATTGACAATTTCTAACCAGTACTTTCAATTAGAGGGCCTTTATACATTACATTTTACTGTGACTGCATTACCTAGCGGAGCCTGGCTGTTCCGAATGCCTCGTTAGGCCCAATTGCGAAGGCCTAATGTGACAAGGTGATGACTGAGAGATCTTTATTATGATTTGATTGATCCCAGGGCAAGGCTAGTATTTGAGTATCATCATCTTTGACAGCATAATTTAGCTCCAGGTTAGGCAATCTAATCCCGAAGGATCTGCAGGACATGGCCATTCCCACTGGCTGTTTTGTGATCACAGCTATCCCAGAGTTTCTGTGGAAGATGCTCTAACCTCCTGTTTTAACTAAAATCCATCTTGTCTGTCCGTGAGAGCATAAAAATTCTTTCAATATTGGCACATTTAGTGCAAATCCATAATTAGGAGTGATGATTTTTTTTTTTGTATGCTGTTAGAAAAAATACTTCAAAGACCCAATGAGATCTTTAATATTTACCTTTCAAACCTTACGCCTATCTACTCTCTTATTTGGGTTTTATCCTGAATATATGTTTACTGTAACAAATGGCAATTCCTGCCAATTTCTTTTTGCCATAAACAAAGAGGTTTACTAGTTTGATTCTAAGGCAGATGCTCTTGGAGATGTAGATAGATCCATGGTGTTGCTGCACCTGTGTGAGGCCCTAGCAAAGATTGGGACTCCCCAGTCTGTGGGGAGAGCGGTGAGGAGATCTATGATTAAATTTAGGAAATCTAGAAGGCGGTGGATAAATGAAATGGAGGTTTGCTGTTCTCACAAGTCCCACAACACAAGAACTATGTGGCACTGGGTGAAGCTGGGGGGAGAGAGTTTAAGTCAGGAAAAGGAAAGCACTGTGGGAGCCTACTGCCACAGGGGATGGTGGAAGCAGGTTCAAAAGGATGTGACAAAGCCACATGCATAAAGGGAATCTGAAAAAAACAAGGAGGAATGTGCTCACTAACATCGCTGGTTCTGGATGCTGGGGAAGGATGGGGGAACGGACAGGAGGAAGCAGTACAGTTATGAGGCCATTCCCTACACAGTGTCTTCTTTACCACCGTTACACATATAATACTAGACTAAACGGACCATTGGTCTGACTCAAGAGGGCAGTTTTATAACAGAATAAGGGCTGTTACAGATGCTGTTTTATATCTTCACTCATTCATAAAGCAAAGAGGCAAGGTCCTCGTGTATAGAAACCATAGAATCATTTAGGTTGGAAAAGACCCTCAAGATCGAGCCCAACCATTAACCTAACACTGCCACATCCACCACTAAACCGTGTCCCTCAGCATCACTTTACATGTCTTTTAAATACCTCCAGGGATGGTGACTTCACCACTTCCCTGGGCAGCCTGTTCCAATGCTTGACAACCCTTTCTGTGAAGACATTTTTCCTAATATCCAGTCTAAACCTCCCCTGGGCAACATTTCCTCTTGTCCTGTCACTTGTTACTTGGGAGAAGAGATCAGTCCCCACCTGGCTACACCCCCCTTTCAGGCAGTTGTAGAGAGCGATAAGGTCTCCCCTCAGCCTCCTTTTCTCCGGGCTGAACAACCCCAGCTCCCTCAGCTGCTCCTTATAAGACTTGTGCTCCAGAGCCCTTGCCAGCTTCGTTGCTCTTCTGATAACTGTCAGATCAGACCTATGCAGTGACAGAACTGAAGTCCAAAGTGTCCTTTTGAGTGGCTGTGAAAGCAAATGAACTTGAGGACAGTAGATAAAACCAGAAATGTGGCTAGTTGCGTTGCTTTCTAGTTTTGTAAGATGTAGATACGCGGCTGGCAAACCTGATGCAAAACTTTCCAAATGCGATTCTGTTGTGGTCAGCGTGAGGGCAAGAGAGATTAATTTGGCCCTCGGTATCTTTTCTTAGCTTATTGAAATATAATTCTAAAATATTTTCTTTCAGCTTTTAATAATATTTTCCTTATTTTTGGAAGATCTGCAACTTAAGCAACATATGACTGATTGCATATAAACGTGCTGTAGTTAGAGAGCAATGTCTTAGTTCATTCTTAAACAAATATTATCAAAAAAGCATCAATATTTGTCCTACACACATAGATGGCGTAACGTTCAGATGTATATTTGCCTTTCTGTGGCTTTGCTTAAAGCCAGTTTCAGGTTAAATCTCTTTTCATTTGTCTGAGTGTGTCTTTGACTCTTTTCAGTCTGCTTCGTGTGCAGAGCCCATCCACAGATCCTGTGGAATTTGAACACTGCTAATTTCTGTGATTTTTCTTAGCTGTTTTCTCAGTCTGCGTAATAATCTGATCTGTGTGGATCTTTTGTGTCCATTTTTAATACTGAGTATAGAGCAATTATTTCCTTTCTTCTGTTACACAAGGTACTAGTTAAACAACCTGGTTCCTTAAATGCTACAGTAAAAAATGGGGATTTAAGTATAAAGTTCTGTCTCTAACCCGTCGTGATTTTTGTGATGCAGCTTGTAATAGTACAGACTGCATTTGCATTGCTGTTAGTGCAATTTACCCAGGAAAACAAAGCAGAAAGAAATATTTTCTGGTGAAGGAAAGGAAGAATGCCTTTTGGGGTATAATGGGTGTGAAATTGCCATGGCCTCTTGGGGCAACTTCATTAATTCTGTGTTTTTACCTGTACTATAAAAGTCACCATATTTCTTGCTGCATTGACACTGGTGGACGCAGAGATATTTCCCAGTCATGACCTAGAGAGAGAACAAAGCTGCTGTGGGCCGATGCCCAAATCCCTCTGGTTTTGGGAGAGGGAAAAGTCCTATGGGCATCCTGTGGGTGCAGACCTCAGGGATAACCCTGCAGCTCACCCCAAACGCGTTCAGTGCTGTGGGATTGCTACTTGAAATTGGGAGGGTTTGTAAGTATGACTTACAAATTCCAGGCTTTGTAATTATGACTTTCATTGCCCTTAAAATATGCGTGACAAGGATGCTCTCTGACTTGGTGGTGCTTTTCCGTAAGGCAATGATGGAGGGGCTGTAAGAAGAAAAAGAAGAGAAAGGGCAGCTTCCCCTTGTGGAACAAAAGCTGAGTCTGCTCAGGACAGACGGTCTGACACAAGGATATGGAGTCAGTTGATGGTGCTTTGATCCAAGCATGACAGCAAAGGCATGATTCTGCAGGGCACAGGCCAATGCGTAAGGGACAGCGGGTAGGAAGCATCTTTCCTTGGAGTAAGGTGTCCTGTATTGCCTCCATCAGAGAGGTGTTTGAAGCAGCTGGCATTTGAGACAAGACGTTGAATTAGTGGTCAACAGCCTGATCCAGGCTGGGAATTTCCTGGCACCAGAAACTAACACTAACTGCAAGGCTGTCCAAGCTGAAAGGAAGGCAAAGAATAATTATGTGGTTAGTAGGAAATAATATATTTTACATGATTTCTGATTCAGGAATAAGTAATTGCATTAATAAAAGTGATAAGGAGGCCTTGTGACATCTTTAAAAATGATCAGTGTTTTTTCAGGAAACACAGGCTTAGTGTGACAATGGTACAGTCAATTCTCCTCTTCCAGATTTATATGTTACTGAGCGTACAGTATGTGACCTCTCATCACAGCATCACATAGCATAAGCATGAGAGAATACAGACAAGGCTGCCCATAGGGGGAAATAAACTTGCAAAAAAAATCCTTCTTCCAAGATGTAGTTGAGATATCTTCTTGATCTTTTCAGCCCTTCTAACTGCCTCAGTTTCCCACAGGAACTACAATTTGTCAACATCTTTCACTCTTAAGTTTGCTGGGTAAGGGAACTGGCTTTTTAGCTATAAAGTTACTTTTCCCAAATGGCGAACTTGAAGTTAGGAGAAAAAGAGAAATAATTTAGTCTAAATGGTAGTATCTTCATTATCTCTTAATAATTCAAATTATTTTCTCTTCTTCCCTGAAATCAATCAAACTGAAGGCAAAACCTCTTCTTCCAGCACCATTTTATTTATATTCCTATATTTCTTACTTACTTAATGTTGACCATCGATCTTCAAATGCAGAGAGGCAAACACTGAAGAGTGTTAAGTGGCAAAAATCCTGTCGACTTCAATCTAATTGACTTGGTCAGGCCATAATCTTTACTGGCAGCATACCCAGGAGTAGTGGCATCTCCCCTTCATGGCAGAACTGAAAATCTAAACATGAAGCTATGCTCAGTGTGCGTCAGTGCATACTTTTGAGGGAGCACAGAGAGAGTATAAGTCTCTGTCTATGAATACATTTAATAGGTATAAAGTGCATTACTCGAGCTGAACAATGTTTAGCATATTTTCGTGCCTTATTTTGACTAGAAAATGTATCTGCTGCAAATGGCTTTCTCTGATTCTTCCTCACCTTTGATTCTAAGGAGCTTTGCTGGCTGCTTTTCTTCACTTCTGTTTCTCCTGCATTCAGCAAACTGAATTTTTGTGTAGGCTGTGCATAGCTCTCTTTTTCCTTCCTTCTGGCATATTATTTCCCCTTATCATCGGGTTCCTGCCCTCACCTATTGTTGCTGCCTCTGTCACTGTCTTCGATTTGTATCTTGAAATACAAGTCTTTCCTTTCTTAGCTCACTGCATCTGGTGTGATACATATTCTCACCCATCGTCTTCACCTATTCTGTGTTCTCTGACCTTGTCTCTGCCTGTTTGGGAGTGCTGGTCCCAAAGCATTGTGCCTGCAGTTGCAGGATCAATAGTGGGCACCCAGGCTGCATGGGTGACCCATAAATCCTGTGCGCAGACAAGAAACGGATGATGGGTTAAGATCAGCTTCAGCTGGTCTAAACCTATACAGTTGAAAACAAATCTTTTTTTAGTTTTGGGGGGTTGAATGGGTAGTATTCAGATTATTCCACTGTGTATCTACCTGTCTATATAGCTGTGGAGGCTGAACCCAGGGGAGGAAAGAGCAGGAATGTGTACCTGGACATGGGGTGGAGAGTGAGAGATTGGCCCTTTTGGTAAGGGTGTAGGCATAGTTTGATCGTGAAAGCAAGTCCTGAAGTTCGACCAGTTTAAGGAATACGAAGAAGGGGTAAAATCTGACTTTGTCATAGTGTATTTTGAATAGTTAAAAGAATAAAAGCCTTTAGAAGGAACACAGTAACCTGGAAAGCGAAGTCTTTTCACTGCGTACATCTGACTGAAGTTCTGTTGTCCCTGCAAAAGTGTGCATCTGGACATCTCACAATCTTTTATCATGTATTTGTGGTTGTGAAATACAAAAAGGCAGAGAAAATAATAGTGTGTTTTCTTTTACTCCCTCTTTTGCACAGTTGGTAACTGACCTCCAGCACACCTTAGATGTGTGAGAACCCGCTTGTGGACTCAAGTGGGGATGGGAAAGAAAACAACTGTTCTTTCAGGCCAGATTACTTTGTTATAAAACTAGCCACATAACACCATCTACCCTGTTTTAAGGGATGGTCTTAGGTCAATGAGATATCTCACAAACGCTAAAATGCTAATCTTCAACTCCCTTACCACAGGACCTTCAGGAACCTTTTTGCCCAAATGTCTCTATCCCTCGCTGGGAAACCAGCATCCAATTCACTGTCTGGTTTGAAAACCCTCATTTGCTATTACGTTTGGTAAAGTCACTCATGTATGATTAGTTTTGGTTTTTTGCCTGCTAGATTTGTGATACTTAAATATGGTTTTGTTGCGAACAGGAATCAGGAATAGTCTTTGGCAGCTTTTTATTAATGTCTAGAGTTTATATCCCAGTGAAAGGATTTACCCTTCTACTTATTGCTCTGCAAAGAAAGGCAACTATTTTTCTTAATTTTTCCAAAGTAAAAATTGATGGAATCAGAGCTGCTTTTCCCATCGCTAAAAATGAGTCTCCAGTTGCTTTATTTCCTATTGATGCTCATAATATAAATCAGCAAACTCAGCAAATAGGACTGCTGCATTGAACTCAGACTTAAATTCCACCACTTGCACTCGATTCCTCGCCACCTAAATGACTCAAACACTGCATTGCTGCAGCAGGTCCTCAGTGATCAGAGCTCTTTGTTCGTCTTCTGGCAACAAGTGTTATCTTACTTACTTTGAAAATAGGTCCCATTACAGCCTATTGTTTTACATAACCAAAGTAACCAGAAACCTCCTTCAGTTCCAGGGGGAAAGGCCAAAGCTGGTGTCTGATCAGCTATTCTAGTCAAATGGTCTTGAAACAAGAACTTGTTTTCTCAGTTGCAGCAGTTTTTAACATAATCTCTATGGGCTACATGAAACTTCAGGAGTCACTGACGAATGGTGTCTCACGTGGGTTATTATTTTGTTTTCTCTGGATGTCAGTGCTGCTTTGGGCACGGTAAACCAGGCTCTTTGGAAAAACATCTGCAAGGGCACAAGGTTGTTTGAAACGCTGCTCAAGCGGCTTTCAGCTTTCTTTCCAAGGTTATACTGAACTTTATCTGAGTCCAGACTATGCTAGGTTTTTTCCCCAGCTGATAAGACTCAAGATGGGTTTTTATTTTGGGGATCTGAGACTTAATCAGAAGTTAAATATATGGAAACATCTTTCTTTGGTTCATATTTAGGTGATAAAATTTTACACTTTGTGAAATAATGGCTGTATTGTTGTGCCTGTCTGTGATGTGGAGATAATTAGCCATGTGGCACATGTCTCATCATGTAGAGAATACTAGTGCTAGAAAATAAGCCAGCGTTAACTCCTCACTGATGCGGGGTAGAAGTCCTGAAAGCTGTTTTCATTTTAAAATGTCTTTCACCCTGTACCAAACTGTCTTCAGAACATGGGTTTATTCTACCTATTTAATATATATTTCAGAGAGGCTATAACTCTTGACGCTGTTTGTTCTCTAATGTTTAGGCCCAGCATATGTACTATCTACATATATGAACCTGCAGTAAAATGTATATTGTTCCCATATACTTGTTAACACTATTAAGAGAAGAGAATCATCATTAGACCACGGTTACTGTAATTGAAATACAAAGTAATATGAGTTGTCAGAAGAATGGAGTTGCTAAACTTCCTTCAGACTCGCACCACTGTTGCTGAGATCGTTTGCTTGGCTCTCCTTACTCTGTAGCATTGCCTTTTATGTGGCACTAGAGCTAATGCACTGGAATTGCATTGCATTTCCATGCAAGAAACCCAGACAGGTTTAATTTCCAGACTTCCTCCTTTTATTCCTGAGGCCAGGCTTCTGGATCTTTCCTGGTTCTCCCTCTTGGGAAACCAGGCTCTCAGGTTATGTTTGGTCCAGGAAATGCAGAAACACTTTTGAACTCTGATATGCCGGAGTGTACCCCGGTCACATCCCAACTCGGCACTAATGCAAGACCCAAAGCTTGTGACCAAAAACCGGGTGCTCCAACCAGATCTTCATTCTCAATGGCCAAGAGATCAAAAAACTAGGACATGCTGCAGCGCACCCTCTACTACTTGCTCCTACAATAACTACTGCACATGCCTGGGAAGGAACAGATCAGTCAGGTCAGATTAGCAATGTGTGCACAGCAATCCTGGCTAATGGCAGCCCAGCAGCCTGCCAACTGCAGAGACACAGTGAAAGCATTGCCAACACCAGTTGTAAGTCTGCAGACACCATTGAGGGTATATTGACATATGGCATCCTCAGTAACTTTTTAATTTTCTTTTAAAATGTAGCATCTGCGTATATCCATTCCACCACGGTTGTTTCTGCAGTGGCAGCAGTGTGTAAGCCGTGCCTGACAGCGTTCTGTGGGCTTATCAAAATCAACGTAGTTAGTGATGGAAGCAGGGATAATTTCTGGTTTAATCTATCAACTTGGGCATGTCTATGCTTAAAATTCAGCAGAAACACAACCTATACGAATACATAGGTGAGTATAAGAGGGGGAACAGCAGGGCTGAGCTCCATGTGCAATTGACGCAGTGCTGACATTGTGCCCGGATCAGGGAGGGCTGCCCTGTGATGGTGGCTGTGATCCCAGAGCGTGCAGAGATGCATTGAGACTGGTGGCCTTGAAGTCACCTAACACCCCTAAACCATGCAAATTTCACAGTTGAGATTGCGTGTGCGTTATGATGTTCATCTTGCTTTCCTTTCCCTTCCTTTTCCTGCTGAACGATGGTGAGGGGAGAAGGGTCCTCCTTCGTCTCTTCAAATCCATCAGAAGAGGAAACTAAAGTAGTTGACAAAACATCTTTTTGATGGGATACCTTCCTGTAGGAAAGGTCAGGCAGTTCAACAGCTCTCCCACCGTCCCCTTCTGCTGTTCCCCCTTCAGTGCCTCCCACCAGTAAGAAAGAGGAAGGAGGGAGTGCAGAAGAAGCAAAGAAGAAGGAATGGAATTTGGGAGAGAATTTAGAAGCACAAGAAGGCTTGCCTGGAAAATCTGCAGCTTCATAAATCTTCCCCCTACCCTCCCTCTTGGTGTGCCAGGGGGTTCCCACCCTGTCTGTAGGCATCTGGGGGATTTTCTGAAAGAGGAGACATAGCCTGGCTTGAGTCGCATTAGGGAAAGTCAGTTTTAGGGGTGGGGTGAGGCCTCTGCTTTTCCCCCAGATTTATGGCTGCAGTGGAAGCTCCTGTCATCCCTCACTCTGCACCTGTGTCTCCAGCCGCTTCTCCATTGTAGTTATTTCCAAGTGGTGGCTGATTGAATCTGTCTCCTAATGCAGTGTGCAGGCTGGGGCTCCTCCAGGTGTGCGCTCCAGCTCCACGAGATGTCCACTGGCCACAGAGGGCCCACTGCCTGCAGACCTAGACAAGTTTGATTAAGAAGGACCTGCCAAAAAGCATATTGTTCTGTATTGTTGGAGTGCTTATGTTCTAATTTTTTTCAAGAGTTCCTGCCAAATAGCAAGATAGCCGTAGACAGCATATGCAACATGTTTATTACTGATGTGAAGGGGGCCAAACAGATGGAGAACCGAGTCCCAAATTCTGGCTACTGCAGAGGCTGTGGAGGGGAAGGCTGTTTCTTAGCTACAACTGAAGGTGGGAGCCTTACAGATGGTTCCCTTGTGCTGGCGCCTCCCTCAGTCTGAATTCAGTTAGAGAGTGTGAATTTTACTGGAACTGGGGCGTTGCACCAGCACTGCTCCTGTGTATCTGGATATAATTACAGCTGCCTGCAACTTTGGGTTAACGCAGTGCTCACCACCCCGTGAAGGTTATATCACTGTCCGATAACTTGCAAGCTAAGCAGTTAAGCCCACAGTGACAAACCAACCTCTAGGGAACCCATTACTTGGTTCTGTTGCAGTGCAATTGTTTGCTCCAATATGACTAATCATCACCTGAGCAAGACACCTTTGCCCTTTGCTAGTTTTTCCAGCCCCAGAGCTCAGTCCTGTGCTCATTGGCACTCATTGGACTACCAGCACACCTTACACAGCTCGATGGCCAACTGGAACTTGTGTAAGGGAGGTCAGAGCCACACCTTGTAACTCAGGTCAGCCTTGAGGATACACCCAGAGAAAGCCACCATGTCCCCTGAAGGATGATTTATAATACAGAATATAGTGTATTGGGTTGGAAGGGACCTTTAAAGGTCATCTAGTCCAACCCCCCAGCAGTAAGCAGGGACATCTTTAACTCGATCAGGTTGCTGAGAGCCTCATCCAGCCTGGCCTTGAATGTCCCCAGGGATGGGGCCTCCACCACCTCTCTGGGCAACCTGTTCCAGTGTCTCACCACCCTCATTGTAAAGAACTTCTTCCAAATGTCTAATCTAAATTTACCCTTTAGTAGCAATCCCATGGCAGAGCTACTTGCTACTCTTTTTTGTGGTTAGTGAAGGGGATACAATGAAAGGGAAACAGCTCCTTAGATATTTACCTTTTACTTAGAATTACCTTTTACTTTGTAATACTATTTCCACTTCAATGTGTCTGCCACTTTACATTAATGGTCCCTCCCACCATCCAAGTAAGGGTTTAGCCAAGGTTAACCGCCCCCCCCCGCACTCCAGGGCACCCCAGCTATAGAGCAGGCTGAATTAAGCATGCTGCTGAATCCCTTCACTACGTGTGCCTCTGTCACATCGCAAAGAACAAACAACTCCACAGAGTTCAATGAACTGTTAAGACCTTATTAACGAAATATGATAGAAATGCATTGTGCAAAGCAAAACCCTTTTCCTTACAGTCTGTGACAAGTGGCTAGCGCATAGATGCAAGATGGCAAAGCTGAGATTTAGGAGACAATAATCCATTGGCTTGAATTTTGTATAGCACTTAAAATCTTACCTTAGCTTCAAACGTTCACTATAGTGTGCTGTAAAACCATGAAGAACGTTTCCACTCTTGTTGTTTGGGAAACCAAATAATAAATAAACTAACCTAGCTGGATCCATCTAAAGTTACTCAATAACCTGCAGGAGGCACTTAGTTTATCGAAGGGTGAAGTACACTAGAGTTTGACTTTTAATTGCCTTAAAGATAAAAACTAAAGTGCCTGATTATTTAGGTGGTGTCAGGACTTAACCTCTCCAGAAGTCAGAGTTGTGCTAGCAAGAATTTCTAATTTTTGTGTGTATTTATATACTGTCACATGTAGACAAATGTTCTTGAATGAGGCCTGGCCATGGAGACAGGACTGAGCTGTATAACCAGGGTGTTATAAAGTTATAACTTGACGATTTCCCTCTGGGATGGGGGACAATGGCTCCTCTGTGCTCACAGGTGTCATTCTGGAGGGTACCTTCCCACTAATAACCCCAGTTTTCCTCCTGGATGAGTGGCCTCTGAAGGAAGCAGCACTTTGTCAGCTGTGCTTGACTGCTGGAAAATGGGTCTTCATGCTGGCAGGCAGACACAAGCTCTTTCTCCAGCAAGAGAGGGCATTTCAGAGGAAATTGCTATACATAGCATAGGACAAAATATTTTTCCCATTGTGCTGGAATGTATCTAGAGCAGGGAAACTACACTTAGGATATGAAAAAAAGGGGAAATAACAACATGGGGCTGTGTGCAGTGCAGTAAGGGGAACAAAGAACACCAGGAGAGGCATCCTGAAGTATGCTTCCTGCATGTATTGCGTGCTTTAAAACATGATGCTTTTCCTTTCAAAAACAGTGAGCACACTGGCATTACAATCTCTTATTTTTTTGAGTCGAGTGATACATTCCAGTCTTCATAGGACACCGCTTTAGCTGAGATGGCATTCGGCTGTGGTTACTATGACAAACAGAGAAGAACTGGCATGTGGCGTGCTTGGATGAATATGCAATAAAGTTTTGTGAGAAAAATATCTATAAAAATGAATCAGATACTACCTTGCCATATATTGCATGTTCAGTGGTCCATGGTACTGAAAATAAACAATATTTATAAACATTTCATGGGTCGTTATAAAAACATGCTGCATTTTACTTTGTAACTTTATAGGATGTTTTTCAGCTTGTGTCCCTCTACAAAAAAAGCTTTCTTTATTAATTATTTATTTTCTTTTAGTGTGGAAAAGGTTTCAGGTTCACCAAAGATGAGAACACAATACAATATTTGATTAATATTCTTTATTATTGTATCTTGTTTCTCCAAGATGAAAAATGTACTGTTATTCCCAGAACTTGGTTAGAATAGCAAACCAGTCTCTGCAGGGTAACCCTGAATCAAGCATCTTCTTTCATATGCCCAGTCATTGGTCAAAAGGAAGGGACAAAAACAGGACACACAGTGGGGCATATGGCATTAATGAGGTTTCTAAGGACAACTCATTATTCTATTATTCTTAGTAATAATATTTTTATTTCTTTGTGTCTAAAGACCTCAAACTAGATGGTGGGCTGAGGGCACAGTAGGCACATTCCTTACATGAAATAAAAGACAGTCCTTGTCTGAAGAATTTTGGACTGAGTAAAAGAGAAAACATGCAGGGAATAAAAGTTAAGCATCCAGAAAAAGACACAGAGATCTGAAACAGGTTGACCACACATGCCTAAGAACAAACTTCTTAGCTTTTTTGCATGTCTTTTGTGGCATTTTCTTTGAACCTTTTAATGATGAAGCAATGATCTTGTTTTCAGCAGAGACTGTCAATTGCTATTTGGTTCTAGACATCTTGCTGTTCTTTCTGTGAGCAATTAGGGATGAACTGCAGCAGCTCCGACAATTGGTCTTAATGAACTGTGTAGGCAGGGAGATGTTGCAGCTGTAACCTTTCATAGGTAGCATAACAGGATGACATGCAGTAAAAACAGAGTGGGTCAGCATTTCACAGACAGTTACTTGCATGGCTATTTAGTGTCTAATGAATCATCTCAGCAACAGAAAACACTGCAGGAATGTTATACGGCATTTTTACAGTGAGAAAAGCTGAAGGAAAATGATAGACACTTCATTCCACCAACATTTTCGTCATGTCATTAGTCACATTGAGAGTTGTACTAACAAGGCTGGTGGATTGTCTTTCCCAACTGTTTATAGCATGAGATAATGCTCTTTTACCATGATTTAGTATCGGGTCTATGTCTCCTCTTAATTATTGACCTCAGCAATGTATTAACCTACTAATTGATCCTAACTAGGGTTTGAGATATCATACGAGGCCCTGTGTTATGATACATGCTGATGGCTTTAGTATTCATTTATTTGTGGCAGAACCAGATATGTTGTTATGTCTGTCCAGATCACTTACACCTGACCTCCATGGCAAGGTGTAAACCTGCCACTACCCATGGGAGGTGCTCCCTCAAGGGAAAAAATGTAGGACAAAGCAGTTGAAACTGCAGCCATTTCAGTGTCCACCTCTTCCTCATTGAAAAGGCCAGTGGATGGAGCAAAGATGGTTTCATTCCACATTATTTTTACTTGTGTTCAGCTGGAAGTGTAGGCAAGCAACTTGTTACTGCTGCCATCAATAGGCAGCAAATATGACGGCTATCTCAAATGACGGGAAGACTGAGTAAATTAAGACTATGTAAGTGGAAGAGATAGAAAAGGAGAGGAAAACATCCTTGGAAAAATATATAAAATAGTATAGCAGTTGGGAGAGGAAAAACAACTACTGAAGTAATAAAAAACATTACCACTTTGAAGTAGAAGTCTCAAAAAAACCTATAAAAAGTGAGCAGAACAAAGAACCTATGAACGCTTTGGATACATGAATATGAGTCAAATCTGCAGCAAGCCCTCCAGTCTCCAGCTTCTCGAGACCTGCCCAGGTATGGGACTGCACATCACTGCCTAGTTTTGCATAGTCGTGTGAGTATCCAAGGCAGCTGGCTTGTTAGATGGTCTGTTTTAATCTTGGCTACTGAATGCTGCTCAGTCGTGCCCTACCTGGACTTAACACTTTGGCAATCGCATGCCCACATTTTGAGGGTTCCTGGTCCAGGCATTTGAAATATTGCCAAGGTGCCATCTGAAATCACTGCTGCGTCTCAGAAATAAGTGTAGTAATAGTAATTTGTTTCCACTTGTAAAACCTAGATATGATCCCAGCGTGCAGACCAAACGTTATTATTAATTTGTGTCAGCTTCTACCACAAGCCAGGCATTTCATAGACAAACAAGAAATGATAAATTTTTGTGCACAGTTAGACAGGGAAGTAGACAGCTGCAGGGGTGGGGGAATAACAACAGATTATTTCAGTGTAAAGTTAGCACAAGCCTCTCAAAGCAGAAAGATTGAAGCGAATTTTCTAAAAGTGCTTTGAAAAAGGAGCAGCAGTAGTGAATGAAGAGACAGATAAAGGAGCCTGGAAAGGTGAGGAGGCTTACGGACTAGGGATTGCTTCAAGTGCTATGTATGCAAGAAAAATGGGACCAGTAACATAAATATGATCAGAAAGAAGATGGTCAGCTTTTTTGCATTTGGTTCTGTAAACCTGGGAGGTAAGTTTCTTGTCTAAATGTGGACAGATTTTGGTGTTGCCAGCTACACCAATAGGATACACCATTCAGGCTTTTACACTCCTCTGCAAGTATTCAGCCATTTGGGGTCACATCTTATGGGACATTTGATCAGCTCTGATCAGCCTAAGCTAAATGTTTATTGGAATTGTAAATAGAGATAAATATGGCTTGGAAACTTTCATCCACAGCCCATCTCTAATGGAAACAGAATGTCTTACGTGAAACAGTGGTCTTAATGTGATTCACTTACTTATGCCCATGCTTAGAAAAAAATATATTTTGGATGCCTCTCCTTTAACCTGACTTTAATTTTCATGAAAACATGTCTGATGATAGCTTTGGAGACAATATTGGTATGTTCTGTACAGAAATTTTACTAGCTTCTTTTATTTTTTTTTCCTTTGGCACTAACTTGAAAGAATTGTTAGAAGATGATGCCTGCTGGAAACATTTATCCATTTCATTTTAAGAATGTGAGTAATTGTGTAGTGTATGTCATGCATATTAAATGTTTCACTATGAAAACAAATTTTACTCATCATTGCTTCTTATGACATTCCAATATGTTCTCTTAGAATACGCTTCACTTTCTGCCATCTGCCCAGTTCTGGAATTAAGATGCAGGATTGATCCAATGCTTTGTACAAATCTCAATGTTTTTAAGATTAGGCTTTGCAAGAATGCATTCCACCAGCTCTCCAGCCTGGAATCAACAACAAAATAAGTACATGGTGGCAGGAAGGGATACAGCCTGTTGCAAGTTTTGGATTGCATGATCTAGTGGTGGAAGAGCGTTAAGTCTATTCCCTGGCAGACAGGCTGTCAGTGTAAGGAGCAGCTTAATCCAAAGGCATGTCATATTGGCATTAGACTGGTGGAGCTACAAATTTTTATGGAACTTATTTTTTCATTGAATGCTTAAATATTTTTAGTCCCTGTGCAGGTCTTGTTCTGAGCATGAGCAAGTACGCCTGAGACAGCAGAAAGCCCATACAAAGTTATAGTTCAATGACTATGTGATGTTATAGTCCAGAGGTCCCAAGTGCAGAGTGACAGAGCGAAAACATCCTTACAGATGCTGTGTCATGCGGGAATCATGGGAACAGTGGTGGGAAGAGGTCTATGGAGGTCCTGTAACCCAAAGACTTAGTCCATCCTCCTGCTTAGATCAGGACTATTGCCAGCACTAAATCTAATTTCTATGTGTCTGCCTAAACCTCTGTGGATGGAGAATCCACTGCAGGGTAATTAACAAGGTAGCAACGAGAGAAACTGCTGGATATGAGCAAAAGCATGCAACCACCCAACCTGGGGTTAAACTAATGAAACAGTAGTGCATGAAACTTATAGACAAAAGATATAAAAGGAGTCACTGGGAGCTCCCTTAGTTGAATAATTTTGAAAGATGGTAAAAGCAGAGTGGACTTGCTGACCAAGGCCAAAATGAAAAACAAGGGTGTAAAATAAGCAAAGCCAGGAGAAAAGGGGAAAGTTTAAAGCAGGGTGTGTTGTTCATTTGGGTGTGAGAGAAAGGAATTTAGGCAAAGCAGCAGATTAGGGCTCTGCAGGGATGTCCCCATTGTTCAGACCCATAGATGATCACCACAATCTGGAGCAGGACAATTGGCTGGTTGTTCTCACCATGCATCATGCATCTTCCTTGCTTGAGCTGTCAAGGGACCTAGGGTGATTACCCCAGAAATGACTGAAGATAGACCCATGGTATTGTTCAGAGAAGGGGGAACACAAGAGTTAGAGCCGCAGCTGGAGAAGAGGTTTTCAACACTGTTGCCAGGAGGGAAAACTGCAGCGTGCAAAGGGATTTTTCCTGGGTTATGATGAATGTGATTTCTGTTGTAAAGAATATGGCATGTTTTGAGGTGGCTGTAGTTTTGGGGAAGGAGGAAACTACCTCACTTCCATGCTCCTTCTCACCCCAGTGCCTCTCATTTTGTGACCAGGATGGATTGCAATGTATGAGCCCTTGGGGAAAAAGAACAAAGAAACAGAAAGCTCAATTAGGAGCTATTAATGAAGTTTCAGTTCCTCATAATCCTCTGAAAGCAATGCAAAATGCATTGGGCCACAAATACTATAGTATGCATCATCCTGGTTCCCTGTGTGCAGCACAGGGAAGGGATGGGATACTTCTTGCCAGGGCTCTGGGGTGGACAGACACATTCTTGCTTTATGTTGCCTGAAACAGCTCCTGGAAAGGCTGGTGGGATGTTAGCAGGCGAGGTACAAGGACTGTCGAGGTATAACCCAGAAGACTAAGCATTGAGCCTTGATAACTGAGTGCTGGAATAGGTGAGACCTGCAGGAAGATGTGCCAGCTGGAATTCCACAAGGTTGGCTTTCCTGATGACCAAGCACCTGTCCTACAATGAAGAGGTACCTGATTTCAGAGCCCCATCCCCAGTTTATGCAGCTTGATGTAAGAAAGTAACTGAAGAAACCAGTCCATTGTACACCTTTTACGGGAAAGCCGATGTCCAGGAATGAATGTCAAGGATGACACTGTCACAGTTAACTTATTTTGTGGCAACACTAGAGTAACCTATAAAAATAAGTATCTAAAAGGTGGGCATGAAATGGGGAAGCAAAACAAGTTTGTCAGCTGTCACAACTACATGTCAAAAGCATGAACAATCTAAGTTAATGATACAATAAATCAATCAGATTCCGAGTCATCAGGTTTCAAATACCATTCCCAAATCTCACCAGACATCAGCTGTGTGTGAAAAACTCCAGTTTCAGCTAACGTCAGATCTTCCATTAACTTCAAGAAGAGCTGAACGTAGTGGTATGAATGTGCAATCCTGGTTCTGTGCCTGCTCATTTCAACAGGGATTTGGTGAATGTTGATTTTGGAAAGTAATCTGAATTGAAGTTGAAGGTCTGATGTCCCTGTCAGCATCTAAGTGCAGATGAATTAACATAACTGTCAGTGCAGATGTTTGCTGCTTGGTTATCGCTTGAAATAACCTATTTATGGATAATAATTGTCACAAGGTATATATGCTTTATTCTGTTCTTGCAGTGTTTTTTACTAATTGTTAAGCTTCTTCCTTTGTCACTCCTTTGCCAAAATCCTTTTTGGTGTCCAACACTAACAAGTGGCTTTAAAGGCTCATGAAAAGGGTCATAAACATGATTTCCACTTGTGGAATTACTTCTTGTTAGAAACAAAACAAAAAGCCTTCACATAAAGTCTCCCTATGTCCCATGCCCAACTGGCCCTGGGAGTGTAACTCTGCACTCTTCCAATCGTCACCCATGTGTTGGTAAATTCTTTTGTAAATCTTTATTTTCTTAATGAAGTCACTCATGGGTTCTGCACCCTGTCTTCATCCAAAAATAGCATGAACCTTACCTGACCATATAATGTAAGTAATATTTCTTTCTCTTCTAGAGTTTATAATGGCAAATCTGGGATTATACTTAGTAAGGGTAGTGAGCAACTACCTTTAGTCTGTGCTCGTCAAAGTATGAAAGAATTAGGTAAATTATGTTTGAATCTTTGTCCCTACCTGTCTAATTTTCTCCTGCATTGGGGGTGACTGTGCTGTTTTTATTACATATTCGCTTCTTCCTTCTCCATGGAGTGAACTGCTGGTTTGCATCCATCCAAAAAGAGAAAAGTCAGAGCTCTTTGTAAGTGCAGTGTTAAATTTATAACCCATCCTGCTGATGTTAAGTGTCCTTGCTAAAGACAAATTTTTTTATTCCTTTTCCCATGTCCTGCTTGCATTCATGCTCAGGTGATCTCTTCAGATGTTCAGATTGCTTTTTCAACTCCCTGCCTGGTACTGATGGGCTCCACCAGGGCCGCCAGACCCATCATTGACTGTCCTCAGCCTTCTTGGCACCAAATGGTCTGCTAATCCTCTCTCTGGTGGTTCAACCACCCAGCTGCCAACCCTCCCTGTTTTGCCTTCCTAGGCTGCATGGCCTCATGAGTGTCTCACACTCCTCTGCTGCGTGTTTAATCACATCCTTGGTCATCCACTTTGACTTAACGCTAGTTCTCTTGGATCTTTGTTTCAGGCACCATAGCTATAGAATGATTTAGGTATGAAGGCCATCTAGTCTGAACTTCACTCTAAGCAGATCTAATTAGATCAGGTTGCTTAGAAACTTGAGTAGTCAAGTCTTGAAGACCTGCAAGGGTGGAGAGGACAAGGATATATCTTCCCAGCTCAAAAATGAAGTATTCAAACCAGGCAGCCAAGAACCTTGAGTAGATGCTGCTGAGAAACTGCCTGAGAGACAAACTGCAATAGGACCCAGGTATGCCATGTACTGTAACATGGGGCTACACATCAAAGCCATGTATTATCTGCACATATACTCAATGCTGTGTCTGATTTTACATTGAGGTATATGAGGGAGAATAGGGGGCACAAGAGGGTGTCAAGGAGCAGAATGGCATGGTGAAAGACAGTGAATCCCATATCAGGATTAGGAAGAAATTTCTCTGCAGTTCTTCCAGGCAAATTTGGCTTTAAGGGGCAGTGGGAAAAGGTGAAGCAGGTCAGAGAGTTTGGCTGTAACTGAGTCACTGCTTGGAAGTGGCCTCTGTGGCACACATTGTGGCAATTCCATGGCTCTGAAGTCACAAGTGTCTCTACACAAGTGGTGGCTTGGCCACCAAGTGGGCAGCTGTGCTGTTGCAGGGCTGCTGGGCCGTGGCAGTCCCCAGCTGCAGAAGGCACGGAGACAGCAGCATTTCCAGTGTCCCCTTCAGCGAGTCACTTCTTGAGCCAGCTACACGGCAGCACAAAACCCAGACCTTGCCCTCAGGAGCTCCCAAAAGCTGGGTTTCATGGGGTCTGTCAGAGGCATCTCAGGTCTATGATCACTGTGCTCAGAGTCAGGAAGACTGGGTCCCTTTGGAATTTCAAAATAGTGGCAATGAAAGGGCTGACGTTTGAGGACATGGTCACAATAGCCTGAAATGTGTCCATGTGTCCGGAACCGCATCACCAGTAAATGTGACTGCCTTTTTAAAAGATGTGTCCTGAAGTACAGTAGCTCCTGGAAGGTCGTGATGGTGTTGGAAGCCTGGCTAAAGCCTTGCACATACATCTTCCTCCTTTTCAGCTCTAGCCTCCAAGATTAGTTTACTTTTTTTGTTAAAGACTTCACATTATTTTGAGTGCCAACACAGGTTCTTATTAGAGAGCACTTAGGTGATATCCTTTTTGATTCCAGAAAATTAAGATCTCTTGTGGCTGTTCCTACTATAGCTGCTGCAAGTTCTTGAACACTGAGTTCCCAAAGTAAGAGAGCTGTGTCAGTATTATTACCTCTGGATCACGATAAGCATAGATTAAAGATAAGCAGAACTGGAACACTGTGCAGATCAGAGATGACGGTAAGGAGATACTCTGAACAGAATCATCGTATGTAGGCTGTTTTTCTGCAGTACCCAACTGCCCTTCTTTGTAGGCTGCAACTGCGCAGAGCAGTTCTCCCCTGAGGTCTTGCATTAAAGGGAGTAACACTGAGTTTCCAGAAAAGAAAACCAGCTTGAAATCCTGTGGAGTGTAATATTCTCCCTCTGCTGCATCATGCCTTAAGTCCCTCCTCATTCTGAATGCCTCTTCTCTGTATCCCAAGCCTGCGAGGTCAATACCATTATTTCTTTCTCGCACTGACCTCTGGGAAAACATTTGGATTAATGTTATTAATCCCTTTGGTGCCCTTCACATCTAGGAGATGTCTACAAAACAGCACGCAAGCAGTGCTTGGAATTACCATAATGAGGCAGGTTTGATCCAAATAAGAATGGAAGCCTGTCACACACCTAAATAAACAGGCGAGCATGCCAATGAACACAGCCGTTTGCAGGGTGCTGTGGTAGGAGTAGCACATTGCTGACTGGATAGTCAGGCTGCAGGCTCTTTAGCACAAAAATGACATCAGTTGGGCTCAGCTGCCAGGCTCTGGTTTATTCAGAGCACCACGGAAGAGCTGTGGCATCGCTTTTGGTTTCCTTCAGCCTCTCTAAGCATCGGTCAGACACTGACCCCTGTTCCCTCTGCAGTAAGATACTGGATGATTTCCCGTTCTGCAGGTGGGGTAAGGAAGCACAGCTATGCTGGCTGCTCTGTAAACAGAGCAAAACAAACCAAAAAATTCCCAACAGCTCTAAGGTGGACATAGAGAAAAGTAGCCAGAATGAGCAGCGAGGAGTCAGCGAGTCTGCCACAGATGGTCACAGGCGGTAGGACCTCAAGAGTAGGTATGTGTGTCTGATAGTCTCGTAACACTCCCTGCTCTGAGTTGAAAACTTACAAAAAAAAAACCACCCAAAAAAACAGCAAGGGAAACACAGCCCTAGGTGATTTGTAAATTAGATGTATCTGCAATTCAGCTGAGGAGCAAGGAGCTGACTCCTGGCTTTCTCAGGACCTACCTGGGAGAGGCTGGAAGGAAGATGCCAACTTGAACTGAAAGAGGAGAAATGGGTGAAGGTGAGGGCAGGGTTTGGGTGCCCTGTTGCACACAGCTAGCAGAGAGGAGCAGCATGAAGGGGACAGAGAATTGTGCCTGCTAATTCCCAGTGCATCTGTTTCCTCCACAAGGCAAGGCAAAGCCTGGGAAAATCTGGTGGTAGAGGACAACCACCAGCACTCTGCCTTGCTCCTGGGGCACATCTAGAACTTACACGCGTGTAGCCTAATGATCTGTGTGTGTTTGCCCTTGTTCTTCTAGCCAGTCTAGAGGAGATGAGGGTCTACTACAACCTTTCTGAGTAAGAGCCTGGATTTTTATCACCCTTTTTTTCCTCACCAGGCAAAATGGGACCTGCTTGCATCTAGACAGCTCTGCAAGCTGTCACCTCAAAGTCACAGGTGGATCTGAAGCAAGCTGGGAGCTCATGGTGGACCTTGGGAGGGTGTCTTGGATGACCAGCAATTTCATTTGAGCTGTATAAGTAAAGGAGACAACTTTACTGAGAGGGATCTTGGAAAGTAATAGCATGGCATTAACTCCTAATAGCATATTTTAAACTGATCAATTAAAAACCTGTTTCTTTAACTATAAAAGTGGTATATGTTTGGTATCAGCTCAAAAGGAGCTCTTGTCTGCAGCTGTACGTTGAGTTAAGGAATTTGTCTATAATAACTCAATCTATGTCCCTGGTCAATCAGATACAGCACCTGCATTTTCAACATCTATTTCCTGTTGTGAATTTTTGCTTCCAGCCTTATTGTCTGTAGTTCTCTCTTCTGGACTACATTTGATAGCTGCTTGGTCCAAATGCTTGGGTAGACTTTTACATTCTTTTGTATTTGAGTAGAGATTTGCTAAGTCCAAATAGCAAACCTGGAAACCTTGTGCTATTTGGTTGCAAAAATCAAGAGGCCAGGACTTCCTAGTAATTCTGTACTGTGTTTTGGTACTTTTATTTCATCTCCACATCCTCTCTGTTAATCTACGTAATTCAACCAACACTAACTTCAACCTTCACTCTTGAAAGGCACCAGGCAGCCTTACTTGTGTGACAGCTGCAGACCTTGACAGGCCTTTCAACCAGATATCCTGAAATGGCCTTAAAAGTTTTCAGTTTTGAACAGCCAAGGCAACATGGCTACAAGAGCTATGCTTTGAAAAACATCCCATCTGCATGGTCTAAGCCCTTAGCATCGTTTATAAGTGTTTGGTCACAAGTTAAATCAAACTAATCCTTTCACTTCCCACTACATTCATGCTACTGGGAAAATAAGTTTGTTTACCTAGCTCTTAACAACTTCTACAGGGACCATGAAATCAGGAATTTTTGTGCTCCTTCAGCACCTTCCTTGTCAGGATCACAACATGTCCCCTGGCTGGGTTAAGGAAACTTCCTGTATTACTTGCATTTAATTAAATTACTTGCTCAAGTAGGAAGGCAGCCCCTGTCACTGTACTTTTGTGCTCTTACTTTTTATTCAGCAACTTCAAAAAGCTCCCCAGAGCAAATTAATTTAGAAATTTTGGTGGTGTATTCCTTCAGTTAGTTAAAAAAACTTCAACGTTACGCTTTCCTTTATTATTTTAACAGCTTAGAAAGAGCCCTCTTTTCTCTGCTATATATAACTTCATAAAATCAATGCCCTAGAATTCAAGCCTTCACCATCTTACCGCATTATTTCGCATTTCTCTCTGCCCGTTGCCCTCTGAAGCTGTGTCTCACTTTCCCAGTGTGAAACCAGCAGAGAAATTAGCTTGATGCCCTCTTCCATTTATTGTCCTTTTCACAGGGTTCCTTCGGTCCACATGAGGTTCCTGTGTGTCTCATTCCCAGCCATGCTCCTGCCTATGCGCTATTCTGCTGCAGTTAATGATCCCTTTGAGCTTTAGACCCCGGGAGTCAGGATTTCCTGGTGCTGGCTGCAGACACAGATTCCTGACGCTGCAGCACTTGGTGTGAGAATAGGGGAAATCGATGACTTCTGAGGGATAAGTTATTGCTTTTTGTTTACTTTGGCTTTTGTTTGTAAGCCATGCAATGTGCTGTGCATTTCTTTAACTCTTCCATCACAAGCTTTCTGGGCATTGTGAGAGGCGCTCATGTCTCCTCCAGTTGCCTATTCATTGTTCTTGACGTGATGCTCCCTACAGCACCACTGTTGATCTGCCTGCAGGTGAATGGCTCTGCCCTGAGCCCCTCAGTCCCGAGCCTGGACGTGTACGTGAGACCAAACCTCCCCAGCCCGATACTCAGTTCATCTGCCTGGTGTCTCAAGCAGGAGCAAGCCCCTAAAAGAGGACCAGAGTTGCGTGGTGCTATCATACCCACAGACCTCTTTGCAATCCCCGCCGTGCTTGTTGTCCCTCTGAGCCCCAGAAAAACTGAAATCCCACATGAATCATGTACTTCCCCCTCCCTGCAAATCTCTTATCTGCACAAACACTTCCTGGACTGCCTGAGTTCTCATACTGCTCAGGAGCTCCAACACAATTCGACTGAACAGACTACTGAACTGGGAGATTTATGATTTTTGTGAGTGAGGCTGCAGGTTGTTTTTGTTCCAATTAAACAATGGAAATAAGGAAAAACAAATGCTGCTGTTAAAATAATCACAGAATCCATGTGATGTGGTGGACAGAAATGAAGTTTGGGGCTACTTTGCATGCATGTGTGCACTCCACATCCCTGTATATAGATGCATTACCCATGACAAAAAATTAAATATATTGCTTACTTATCAAATACCTGGGATTGCATTACTTGCCTAGACTTCAATCGAAGTTCTAAATCACAGCTTTTAAAAGAGAACTTGAACACTGCGATTTTTATTTTTTTAAATTTTATTGTAGTGCTTAAAAGCCTGCAGAACTATCCCAGGTTTTGGGGGAAAAAGATTCAAAGCCATCTTGTGCTGTATTGCAGTTATGGCTTTCACTTACAATTAAATGGAAGTTGGTCAAGCTTTGAATGTTCATTTAATTTTTGTATTTCCTCTCATTTTGTTGCCTTGCCTGTGTGTGGCTGTGAGTGCATGCTTGTGCTATTGTTTTATATTAGCTCTTTTGCAGATACCTTCTGATGTCTTCTGGCCGACTGGATGCAGACAGCTCCAGCTGAGACATGCTGTGCTAGACCATTTCTAGAGAGATTTTTAATTGTTTGGGGCTTTGTTTTGCCCATCCCTAATGAAATGTGTTTAATTGGGCAGGGATAAATGAGGTACTTGCCTTTTCAGACAGAGCAATAAAAGAAACAGTATCAGTAAAAGGGACTCTCTGATAATTCACAGGGCTGTGGCTGTTCAGAACTTAACCTGTAATATATGGGAGATAATATAACGTATGTTCACAACATACAAAAATGTCTCTAAAAAAAATTCTGATATAATCAGATGAGTTGTGCAAGAAAACAGAACACCTGCCTGTACAAAGAATAACTTTTTTATATATCTAAGAATTACCATTAGATGTCTTCTGAGATGAGCTTTTTACAATACTATATTATTAATAAAAGCAGTCAAATTAGGTGTCCAGTTTGGCAATTATTTAAGAAAATAAGGTATTTAAACTTTCATGTATAACTCTTGAAGAGATAAGGACTTTGAAAATTTGTTTTTTACTGTCTTATTTTTGCAGTAAGATTGAAAAGAATATTAGGATCCAGATTTATTCCTACACAGCACTGGGATTCTGAGGTCCTTATATGATGAATGGAGGAAGATGAATCTTGATTGAGCCTTTTGCTGAGATTCATCTCTGTCTAATAACTGTGTAGGGAGTCTGAATCGCTCCTAATTTAAAAGGGATGAAATTGATCCTTTAGTGCAAATAGGAAGTTCATCAAAGCAGCTGTCCTGGGTCAGACCAAGGTCTCCTCCAGCTCAGTATCCTGTCTCCAGCAGCGGCTGTAAGTGATAGACAGGGAAGTGCAAAGCCAGGAAAAGCAAATAGGATGCTTCCCTTGAGCAGCCTCCTAACCTCTGGCTTCAGCTTGGGAGTTTCTTCAGGTGGTTTTGTTTTCTGTGTAGGTAGTAACCCTCAATAGAGTTCTCTTCTATGTACTTGTCTGGTCTCCCCTTGAGCTGAGCTACATTTCACATGTGTCACAGCATCTGCTGGCAGTGACTCTTCTGTGGGGCCACGAAGGCCGGCCTCCATGTGAGTGTTTTAAACCTCACTGTCAGGAACTTCTTTGAGGTCTTTAAATCTAGTGACCCAGAGAGATGGATGTGAGCATCATCAATCCCTCTCTACCCCTTTAATCCCAGAAAGAAGCTAGAAGATGTCAAATCACATGTTTTCCGTGCCCTATTTGTACCAGACAGCTCTGCAACCTTGTTTCCCATCTCCTGTGGTTTGGGCTGCCTGGGACACAGCCAGCTCTCACCTGATGCCAACAGCAACCTAAAAGGCAGCGTGAAGGAGCAATGAGAAGCCTGGGGTCTCCTATGTTTTGCCCAGCAGCCAAAGTCAAGCTCAGGGCCTTACCCTTAGTGTCTTCCTGGGCTGTGTTCTGGGAATGCCAGCACCCAACCTTGCACTTTGCTTATCCTCATCTCAACCCACTGACTTGCCTTCTTGGCTTGGCCTTGGCTCTACTTCATCACTGCAGACCTATCTGGCAATCCATGGGCTGTGGCTGATCCTAGCTACTGTCCATGGACTTGTGGGATGGGTGATATCCATCCCAGCACACTTGGTGTTGTCACCTCCCTAGTGGCCTTGTTGTCACCGTTGGCTCTGGCTTGCTATTACTTTGCAGGTCATCCAGCTCTTGCTGCTCCCTGACATGCTTTCAGGTCTCATAAGTGCGTTATCATCTTGTCAGGTAATTCTGGATTGATAAACAACTGTACATATATTATAGCAATGTCCCCCCTTCCCCTCCCCAACTCTACTGCGTGTTCAAGACTTACAAGTCAGCCCCTGGTCAAGCTGACAGTTTTAATCCTTCACCAGCCTTTTGCTTTTGTCCCATTGTACTCTCTACATGAATGACACAGTCTGACTCATACGGTTTGGCTATAAGCAAGCTGAATAACCGCAAGGTGTAAAACAAGGAAGTTTTAAAATGGAGATGTCTTGGATAGATTGGATTGATGGGCCAACACTAACGGTATGAGCTTCAACAAGGCCAAGTGCCAGGTCCTGCACTTGGGCCACAACAACCCCATGCANGATTGAAGGAGCTGGGAGTGTTTAGTTTGAGGCAGAGGAGGCTGAGGGGAGACCTCATCACTCTCTACAACTACTTGAAAGGACATTGTAGAGAGGTTGGTGCTGGTCTCTTCTCACAGGTAATTAGCGAGAGAACAGGAAGGAATGGCTTTAAGCTGCCACAGGGTAGGTTTAGACTGGACATTAGGAAAAATTCTTCACAGAAAGAGTGGTCAGACACTGGAATAGGCTGCCCAGGGAGGTGGTGGAGTCACCATCCCTGAATGTGCTTAAGAGTTGTTTAGATGTGGTGTTAGGGGATGTGGTGTTAGGGGATATGGTGTAGGGGAGAACTTTGTGGAGTGGGGTTGATGGTTGGACTCGATGATCCCAAGGGTCTTTTCCAACCTAAAAGATTCTATGATTCTATGATTCTATGTTCTTTCAGTTTCAGCAAATCAGAGACATAAAGAGGATTATGATGACTATGAAGAATTGTGAGAAAATGACCCAGATTTATGGGTCTGTTAATGTTTACAGTAACATTATTGCATTGTTATATTTGTTCTCACTGTGGAAATTAAGGGCATGGTAAGGTTACAGTCTTACTGTGTGCATGGAAATATATGCAAAGACATTAGTTTTTCCAAAAAATAAGTATTTTGAAATGCTGTTGAAAGCTGTATTTTCTTACAGTTCTGATGAAGTGGTAAGCATTTGAGTTTATGGAGTATTTTTACAGTTATTAGATTAAGAAAGCCATTCTTTTTTTATCCTTTCACAAGTTCTTGTCTAAGCTATAAAGTGCAACGAAACCATGAGATCTATTTGCTAGTTTAAAATGCTCCGTCCTGTTAGGTCACTCTAGCTCCCTGTTACAAATCCTCTGGCCCTGTTATGGGTTGCTAGGCAGAAGGGAAATAATGTCATTTGTTAAACAAAGCAGGCAATGTCTTTCTTTGTAGACTTCGCACATTCTTTCAGTGGTGTAAAATCCATGTTAACAATCAGCTCACAGTGAAAGGGTCCCAGTTAAACATTACCACAAAACCCGTGAGTTTCGTGTACCATCCGCGGGCACACAAAAATGCCATTTCCCAGAACTTCACCTAAATCCTTAAACTGGTTGGCGAGTTTGTTGCCAAGGTGCTCTGACCGGGAGAAGCAGGAACATGAACCATGCTGTGTGCAGGAGAGGAGGACACAGGACAGACATCTGCAGGGAGGGTGACACAGGTCCAGCCTTCCACTAAATTAATTTTTTCTCCCCTTCCCCTCTGTTTGAGTTTTGCAGGCATTTTTCTTGGTAGTTTAGATCTTTTTTACAGCTACAGTTTGTTAAAGAAGAAATGCTAACTGCTGTATGGCAGCTCCCCTGTGCCCTCTGAACTCCACTTACTGATGGAGTGCCCTGTGCAGTCTCAGCTGGTAGATGGGTTTTGTGCTTTGCTGAAAGAGGTCTTCTGGGACTGATGAAGAGGGAGACTGTAGAAAATACCTTCTTATAAAGTTTCCTACATCCCCTGCTGTCTTTAAGCCCCAGAGAGAAATACCTACTTTTTTTTCTTCCTGTTTTCTTGTAGTTCTTTCTTTTGAGTGTTGTTCCTTGCTGAAGCTTTGCCTTTTCCCTGCCTAGGTTTCTTTGGAGGGAGGCGGTTCTTTTCCTTTGAATGGAATGACTGCAGGATAGACATACATATTTAAAGCACTCATATCTCAGCTTTCAGAACTGAGACTCCCTCATGCCCGGATATGTCTGACCCGATGTTCTGTTGTGGTCAGCAATTATTTTCTATGTGCTGACCGCCATCATGTCCAGGGAATGTTGCATCTCTATAACAGTTTGAGCCATAGCAGGGTGTGACAGCAGGAAGGAATTTGAATAAATCCTCGGACTCCACCTACATGACTTCTTAACACCTAGGCTGTAGAGTAATCTGACTGAATTTCAAAGATACCGCTTCAGCTTCAAGCATTAGGGGCTAACTAGGCAACTTGAACGCAACAGCAACTGCTCCGTTGCTGCATTTTTATTGCAGATCTGTAAGACCAGAAAATGTTGACATAACTTAGTTTAATCTGTTTAAAATTCCTTGTATTTACAACTAGTTTGAGTAGACATTCCTCAGTTAGAGGATATTTTTAAAGAAAAGTAAATTTTTCATTTACATTTCCAGGAACACACAATCCACCTCACTAATATAACTGCTTTCGTGGATAGCTGTGTTCATCATTAAACCTTTATTTCCATTTCCAGTTGAAGCTGATTTAACACCTGTTTTCAGTAACTGGATCTCATTCTGTCTCAGCGAACAACCCTCTCTCAAATGCACACTTCCTTCTTAACACTTGCAGCTATATACTTTATAGACTTTTCTGTAGGCTTTAAAGATTGTTCTGGTCATTTTACGGCGAAGATTTTTTTTTTTCAATGAATCATTCTCCAGACATTTTTCTATAGAATTACATAATTTTTCTGGGGTTGCAGGTGGCACAACATATCATTCCTGATCTCAGCAGGGTCTAAAATAGGTCAGTCTGATGCCATTGTTTTAGTTTATAAATCCTTATATATTCAACAACTGAGTCAGTCTCATTTGTCTCAGATTTGCACTTGGAGGGGTGATCCATCTATTGGCTAAAGGGAGCTTCCTCTGTTGTTTTTAGTCATTTCTTGTCAGAAGAGTCCCCATTTTATTTATATATTCATACCAATATAGATAGATATATATATGTATATAATAAGCTAGCCACGTTTCCCTGAAAAGGAAGACTTGGTCTACGTGTGTGGGAGTGGAATTAAACCCATTGCAACTTGTTCACCTTAAATAACCACACCAAACACCATCCACGATTTTCCAAAGGGTTTGGTGTTGTAGCATCTTTTAGGTTTCAACATGTCACTGTTAGGAAGCCTTGGTATGCTGGTACCTCACTGCACTGACAACAAAGCAGGCTGGAGTGTTGTGTGTACGCCCATCGCTAGCCAGCAGAAGCATCCCCATGGGCAGTACAGGTGAAACCGCTGTCAGAAGGATTGCAGGTGACCTACAGCTCTGTTGTACAGTTATTCTCCATTGCATGTCTTAAAGCAACTGTAAATTTACTCTCTCATCTATTCGCTGCTGGGAAAATTCCCCTCTCAAATTTATTCTCTGCAAGTTTTGAAATTGAGCAGGCTTTTTAAAATAAAAGCTGTAGTTCAGAGCAGGATATTGAAGCAGCTTTTACACATTAGCTTGTTTTGTGAGGTCAGTGGCTGCTTCTTCTCATTATGGCATTGCTGCAGCTTCTCTAGCTGTGATGTGTGGATGCAGTCCAGGCCTGGCCAGATCTCACTTTTCTCTGAAGTAGTCACAGCCACTGTCTTTTATTCTTCGAAGTTGACTTTGGCTTTCCCTGGAGTGTGGAAAAAGCTCTAACGCTGTTGCTACTGCCTCCTAGAAGAGGCTGTGCGCATATGCATCCATGTTTTTCCCTGCAATACACCCAACTGGCAATACAGGAGTAAAAGTAGCCCTATTCTGATCACCTTTGTTAACCCCTGTTGGCACTGATGGGGGAATGTGACAATCTACGTACAAAGCAGATGACCGTTGGGTACTGACCATCTCCTGGGTCATCAAAGGGACAACTCAGTTATCAGTCGACCACCCACCAGGGGAGAAACACATAATGAAAGCAAACTGAAAATAGGAAGGCAGAGCAGGTATGAGCAGCCACTGCAGACTTCCTGGCCCCATCCTGTGGGTCACAGCAAGGTTGATCTCCACCACATTTGGCATCTACATTTCATGTGTCTGCAGTCACCAGAATGGCTACGTTCCTTCTTACAGGCAACAACAGGAAAACAGCCTCTTCTGGGGAAAGTTTCTAAGAACTGCAAGTAACCTTTGCTGCTGAAATGCTCCCCAGGGGACTGGGTGGTGTGTGCCAGCTCAAGACGTAATGAGTGGTGTGATGTAGCTGCTGCCCTGACTCTTCAGGAAAACAGTGCCAGCCATGTCTCTCAGCAAAGCTTCATCCAGGCTTTGCTGGGAGATGGCATTTCAGTTCTTGCTGCAGAGATAAAGCCAGCTCAGTTGTGCACACAGCAAAAAGGCCACCCTAATGAATGTAAATGCTAAAGACCTGATGTATGTGGTCAAAAGAGCACACAGATCGTCAGCCTCATAGGAAAACTCTTCAGATGGAAACCTTGAAGATAGCTGACTGCCTGTCCTCAGCCTTAAAACCAAAGGGTGACCTTTGAAACCTGGGACACAGGACTGGAATGAGGATCAGGCACACCAGTGCTTTCATCTCATTTTTGATGGAGGAGCTTCGAGCTGATGTGGAAGTCATCTGATCTGCCTGACCTTTTGGAGAATAATTGCTGGCTTAGAATTTACAAGTTGTTAATAATTTATTTCAAGAGAAGGTGCTGCAGCAGCAAGGCAACCTCGGAGCAAGGGGAGGGTTGGGTTTGAAATGGGAAGCACGACTGCCAAGGGTTGAGTTACTTTGGATGCCATTGGAGAAGAGCAAACTGGATTAAGGAGGGCAAAATAAAAGGAGTTGTCCTCCTCCACCCTCAACCAATTTGTACAAGTCAATCCTCTTTGAATCTTTTTAGGATCTGGAAACGTTATGATCCGTTTTTAATCAAAATAAATTATTCCAGTTTCCTAGCTGATCTCATGGTATTTTCTAGTCAGAAGAGGAAATACTGAAAATCTTGTAAGAGATCCTGTTCTCATAAAATGCCCAGCCCAGTTTAGTATATTCAGGAGGTTTTGGCTGAGGCAGATAAGCTTTGGAGAAGCATCTGAATATTCACTCAAGCTGAACCCACACTCCAGACTGTGGTGTGAGCAGTTTCCTGAACTTCTGAGCTTCTGATGCTTTGAAAAATTTTCCTGACTCTGGAAGAATGAGCACAGTGAGAAAAAAAAAAACCTGTTGCCCCTCTGTAGTTAGTCCGCTGCATAAAGAGAAGCACAGATGGTTGCCCAAAGGCTGATGGATAGGATAAATTCAGCTTGGTTAATGTCCTCTCCCCAACGGCATGCAAATAAGTAACCATGAAAGCCTCCCAGGTACAGAGACCCCTTGGGAAATAATAGTTACAAAGGCTGCTTTGGTGGTGATGTTCTAAGGTAAAAATTGCCTAGTAATTACTGACATTCTTGCACATATAAGGCGTGTCTCCCACATGAAAAAATGTGTCCCCTATTCAGCCTCACTCTTTGTGTAGTTCCCATCACACTAATATTTGAGCACCTCCCAAGCAGTCAAAAATAACCCAAAATAAATGTAAGAAAAAGGTGGTGTTTCCTCAGCCCGTTAAGAACACAACAGCCTTCCAGGCTGGGTCCGACCTTGTGCCAGTATGGCCGAGGGCAGGACTGCTTATTTCTGTGCATCTCTGAATCAATATTTTGACAAATTGCCATTTCTCCCTCTGGCTTACCCAGTTGGCTGACACATTGATAGGCTCTACGGTGTTTGGGCCCATAAGGGATGCACGTCCAGCTGCTCAGTAACGCTCAAGATCTCCTTCGCTTATTTTGGAGCCACTCAATGCAGTGCAATATTTCCCATCTGGGAACTACTGGCATATGCTAAGAGGTCGCTAGTGTATGCTAATGATGTCTGGAGGTTTTCAAAGGAACCTTGAGTACCAAAGCGCGCAGAATGGCCGCACAGGAACTTCTGAATCAGCCTATAAGTCTCAGCAAGAGATTTAAGACACCAAGCCAGACTCTGATCAAAGAGTGTCCAGTGGCTTCTCAGAGACGCTTGCTCCCTCAGGGGAAGTCTGTAAAGGCAGAAAGCAATGGCCTTCAGAAGGACTGGCTCTGGATCTGGGCCACTCATGAGGCTAGTGAAGTAGGTAGCCACTGCAAGAGACATGAATTAAAACAGAAGGGCTTTTTTTCAGAAGCAGCAAGCGGCTGAGAGTATTCTTGTTGCACAGGAGGCTGCAGGAGGTAGCAGGGCTTGATGGAGGTCACTCCTCAAGACAGGAGTTTTGTGCCCAGTCACTGAGGTAGAACATACAAACTTCCCATGAACAGTCAAACAATGAGAAAGTCCCTTTCACGTGACTGCTGCAACGCTGAAACACCAGATTTTCCCTCTCTTGTAAAATTGTTTCTTTAGTATCAAACATTAACTCTGTTATCATCATTCTTATGTTAACAAGTTCTTGCCATTAGCCCAGTCTCCACAAGTTTGAAGCATGGCATTGTCCTTAGAATCCCCAGTCCCTGTCCTAGGAAACAGTGTGGGTGCCCATGGCAGAGCCATATGCATTTAGCAAATACAGTACAAAGAACTTCAGGCAAATATATGTTGAGGTCTATAATGCTTCCCTGTGTCAGCACATACATGCCAATGGGTCAAAACTTCTTTTCCAAAAATGTTAGTCAGATTTTTCTTTTTTTTTTAATTTGCAGGAGCCTAGAAATCTTCTGGTGGAAATGCAGGCTCCCATAAAGTTAATTTAAATCTAATGGTATGATGATAGATGTGCTTCTTTTATGTACTTTTCTAGTATTCCTGAAAAAAATGTTTGAAGAAAATGCTATAAAGAGAAGGAGTTTCCCAGGGCCACCTCCTCTTCCAGAGTAATCAGCTCTTTTCTTCAGCCCGAATCAGTGTTCTAGAAGGTATAGTCTAGTCTTGCTTACCTTTCTGAACAGCTTTTGCCCCGGGTTTTTTCATCTCTATATAACCAGTCCCAACACCAGTTTCCAACTTGTATTGCTATCCATGCTCATTGCTGTCCCGCATTTTGAAGCACAAGCTGGCACATGCACTCAGCGCCTATGGATGATGCCAAGAAAATAAGACAATAAAAAAAAGATAACATTGCAAGCATAACACCTGACTTTGACACCTTAACAGCAAACAGATAAGGAAATGCTGGAATTAGAGTTAGCTGTGGAATTTCAACTCTGTCCTCTGCTATAAAATACCCTTTTTTATTATGTCTCACTATTCAAGCTCTGCCCTAAATCAAGAGTTATCAGTTTTCTAATGTGGTTTTTTCCCCATGGTGCTCTGTCTTTATAGCTGAGCTCTCAGATATAACTGCTCTTTCATTCATTTTTACAGCATCATTCAGAGGTGAAGGAAATGAGTACCTTTTTACTCAATAGCCGTGAAGATTAATGTAAAGGATACATATTCATTTTGGTGTCTGGGCCAAGGCTGTGCATTTCACCCATTAGATGTGGCAGGCAAAAATGCTGACCCTGGGCTCTGCGGCTCGTTCCAGGGAATTATGTTCTCGGGTGAGAAAAGACATGAGAAAAGACCTCTCCAGCCTCCTCCTCTCCCCTCTTCCTTCATGTCAATCGTCCTACACATCCACCATGTTCCTCTGCCTCCCACCACTGCCCTGCCCTCCACCCCGCACTGCTATTCCACATTCATGTGCCATCCCTGGTCTTGTCCTTCTGCTTCTCTTGTCAGGAGGATTCCTGAGTCTTCCCGTCCCTCATCACCACCCACATGTCTGGCTCTTGTCCTTTCTGCATTTGAATCCAGGAATTTTTCTCCTCCACATTGTTTAACCCCAATGAATATCACTGAAAGCACAAAAGAGACGGACTCCTGGCTCTCCTTTCAGGTGCCTGGCCCTGTCACAGGCTGTGGAAGTCTGCAGCTGAAACTGCAAAGGAAGTCCTGCTTGACCTGAGGTTGAAACCGGCTCAGGGAGGATGAAAACTTCAGGGGTTCAACTACTAAAATGAAAGGAATATCTTAGTTATCCACTGAGCATGTGCAAATCCATCTTTCCAAAGGCGTATAACAGCCAAATTTGGGCAGATTTTCAGGAGGGCAAAAGGGATATCTCTGATGAAAGACAAGCCCCTAACAAGTTCCTGCTCCAAGGAAGAGGGGTGCCAGAGCTTTTAAAAGAAAAGGTCACAATTGCTTTTTAACTTGGACAAAACAATGAATTTTTCCTTACCCTCATTATTGGAAACGGCTGAGTCTGTGGACGTTTTCCAAAAACTTCAGCCCGAGGCAGATACCTGGCATGGAAAATTTCATTCCAAATGGTTATAGTTTGGCAATGTTGTAAGGGCTTGAAAATAGGGTCTTACAATGCAAGGGATCACGCTTTCACTGTGATGTGAAAGGCCACCGAGCCACTGAGCCTACCTCCAGTCACAGCCCAGCACCTTGCTCCATCGCCTGCTCTGCAAACAAAGCAGTGAGACACGTTCATGGCAGGGCTGAACGCCTTCCGGGGGTTTGTGCTCTGGCCGGAAGCAAATTTCTGGGATCAGTACTGAAGAAATGGGTTAAGGTGAACACTTTGTAATGCAGAGGTGTTTCCTAGCACAGAGGGCCTTCAGACTGCACAATTTACAGAGCTCCTTTCTGAGTTTTGCTTGTCTGCATTTGCACGCGTTCATCCTCTTGAAATAAATGTGGTTTTCAGTTTTCTGACAAATGTCTTAGCAACAGCTTATCTTGCATTGTCCAAATTTCCAACTTGAGTTGGTCTGTCATTATCATTATCTCAGCCATCCATTTCCTTCTTTTATCACACCACCACCTCTCCCTTGTTATGTTTGTGAGAGGTGAATCCATAGACGCTGGCATCGCCCAGGCAAAATTAGAGCAGCCAGATGCTGATGATGTTTAGCATGTTGTTTTCCAGGGATAACCCGTCAGCCCCCTCCCAGTGGATCCTTTCCTGACTACCAGCCGCAGCCCCTGGCTTTTTGGCTGCATTTCACACACCATGGCAGATGCATGGGCCATATTCTACAGGCTTAGACCAATTCCTGGAAAAGGCATAGGAATCATGAGTGGCTAATGAGCTCCAACTGAGTTACAGATATTTCACATCTGCCACGTATGAATCAGAATGCAGTATCTGCTCCCATGGCCAGACCGTTGCCAGCCCAGAGCATCGCAGGAAAAATGAACCATGGCAGAAACTCGGGCATCCTCTGCTACCGCTGTGAGACCTATCAGAGATCACCTTATATTAGCTTTTCACCATGTAGGTACACCATCATCACTGAACACCACTGCATTGGATCCCCTTGGAATGATGTGTGTCCTTTGCCCAAAGCCCAGCACAGTGGATGTTATGGCAGGGCAGACTGCCCATGTAATACTAGCTCTGTTTGCACAGGTGTTGGATGGCTTTAAAGCCTGGATCCTTGGGTGATGTGAGCGTCCAGGAGGTCTTCTGTGGCTTATGGAGTCTGCTGGGAGGTGAACGTTTTCAAAATGAAATCGTCTTTAGGACTGCTGAAACCTTCATGAGTAACAGTCCTCGTCTGCATTAAAAGGCTTGCTTATTGCCAACGTTATTTCACATATTCTTTTTGAAGAGTGGCAGAGAAATATAAAAATTTGGATGAATAACCCTTTCCTTATTGTCAGCTACTTGGGACATCAGAGAGGGGACAAAGGCAATGGGTACAGTTGTGCTTTTGATGAAATCAAGGGCTACAGGATTGCCTGAGGAATGGCCGTGGCTGTTTATTTTTCTAAAGGTACTGGAAACTGCCACACAGGACCCCATGTCTGTTTTGTGAAATGAATAGTTATATTTATTTATTACCAGGAAGGTCAAAGGGAGGGGAAAGTTGGCTGATGGTGTGCAGGTAGTTAGAGGGTGAGGGGAATATTTCCAGTACTGGTGCAAAGACAATTAGAGGCAATCACAGCAGCATCTGACTAAAATCAGAACTGGTTAAAGTCAGAAGAAAGGAGGGAAGCAAGAAGAATAAAACAAGAATGGATTGAAAGTATAATAAAACACAACTGGTGCAGAAACTCCAGCCTTTTATCTCATGCTTCGAGTGAAAACAAAGCTGTTTTCCAGCGGAAGGAATAATAACCAGAAGTTGTTTTAGGAAGGTCCATGCAGGCTGAGGGGCCCACCACCACGGCGAGCATCACCTCGGAGGCAGCGCAGCAGCTAGATGGCACCGCCGGCCGCGCTGTCGCCCTTCGCCTTCTCTCCCAGCAGCGCTTGGATGCAAAGGCTTTCGGCTTGGCTTGCCCAGATACAGTTTTTGCTAAACACTGTGGCTTTGGATTGAAAAATGAAGAAGATAAATCTTACTCAGAAGATTCAGCCGGACTAAGAAAGATCCCAAACGACCTGGTGATACAGCCACTGACAGATCCATGTTTCCAGTCCTTGCTGAGTAATTTCAGTGCTCTCTGGACCACAGGTGTCTTCTAAAAGCATTGCAAAGATTTAGAAAGAGACAATGCCACTGCAAAAAGTGTTGGGTTTTTTTCCCTGTGGTGCTATAAGGACAAAAATTTGGTTTTTTCCAACTGCCTGAGGGAGGAACTGCACCCCTCTCTTCTTTTTACATCTTTATATCTGTTTTTAGTTGTTACTACCCACTTTTCTTTTTACATCTCTAGTTAGATTTTACTACATCAATAAAACAGTGCAACAGAAACAGCTCACAAACTGATCAGGTGACCCTTCCAGCCATGCTAAAGTCTCTCTCGTTGGTTCACTGTGGTAGGTACAGTTACAATCATGAGACTGTGTGGAGTGGGTTGATGATGATTTTAACATTGTCTTCCATCCAGACACCATTTTAATCTTTAGAAGCTTCAGACCTGAGCCTGAGCTTTCCCAGGGTCAGATTATTGGCCAGATCATGACCCTGTCCATGATGCGAGTGTTTAACAAACTACCTCTTTGACAATAAGATCAGTTACTGGAGTGAGAAGCAAAGAGAGGATTTCTGTTATATGTTGAGTTTATGATCATCAGAAAAACACGGTTTTCTGTGGTTTTACATTCCCTTCAAATCTCTTCTGCAATTTCTTTCAGCTGCTTTCTCCCTGGTTCCCACTCTCATTCACTGCATATGTTTTCTGTAGGGAGCTACTGGCAGGAGCCAGTTATACAGGTCCACGAAGAACCCGGGAAGTAAGTTCAGGTGCTGTCTGGGCACCTTACCTATCATCAACTGTGTCTCATGGATGAAGTGGCCCCAGGCCATCCTTTGCTCTGTCATGCATGCAGCCTGTCTCCTGTGTGCCAACAGGGCAGCTCCTGCTTCTTGGTCCTCCTAAGCCGGATGATATTAGGGAAATGGCCTCCATCATCTCCATCCCCTGACTCCTCTCAGGGGGCTGTGGGTGTCAGGGAGGTCCTGTGGGAGGTTGGTCAGGGTCAGTAAGGATTACTGATGCCCTCAGGGCCCTGACAGCTGCCTTAAAGAGTCAGTTTCTGTCTACAGATCTTTGCAGCAGCTTCAGGGGCTGTGGGGATGATTATTTTCCTTAACTATGGGACAGCAGCAGAAAAGACCCACATGGAGTAATCCCAAGGAAAAAAAAACCAAACCCAAAACAACCCCCAAAACCCAACCCCTTGGTTTTGCTTTTGGGATCTATTTTGTTCCAACTTGAGCAATTCCAGCCATAGCGCAAGTATGAGCTGTGTCGCAGAGCCATCTGCTGCGTGCAAAATGGTGTCGCCCACACATGGCTTTCAGAGAAAGGGGCAAGAAATTAATCACGGGCTCAATGAAGCCAAAATTAGACCTCAATGGTCTTTGAGTCACAGTGAATTAGGTACTGTGAAAAATGTAACATTTTCCCTCTCCTACAACTCCACCTCCTTGAAAAAAGCCCTTTGGTGCAAGCTGCATTCACTGCATCAGGAAGTGCTGAGGGGTCCCATTCTACCACTTGTCAGGCATCCAAAACGCACTTGTTTGCATCCAAAATGCAAACCCACCCCTCAGCAATAGGGCCAGGATTGTTACACAAGTGAAATAAAACACAACCGAGCTCCAACAGAGGAAGAATCTGGATGCAATCTGGTCCAATACCAAACAAATAACGATTTCTCATTTATTGAAAGATTTTCTTGGCAGTGATCAACAGATTGAAATATCCTTCCTCCCTTGTGCCCCCAAACCCTCTGTGAACAAGCCCAAACTCATCTGTCCCAGGCTGCAGAAGAAAGGTCACTGCTCTGCTCTCTGCAGTGTGGGCCTTGCATCAGGAGCTTGGGGAAGAGGCTTTGCAACTGTGCCATCCCTTGCCAAGGCTCTCTTTGCTTTTGCCTGTGGTTTCCAGGCAAAGTTTCTGCAAGTTCGTGATCAGTTCTGAGCTAGCAAACAATGTCAAATTAAAGGGAAAAAAAACAGAGTAAGCTGTTCGTCTCAGCTGGGGAAGCTAAAATATCTCTGGAGTGGGATATACTCCTTATGTTCTATTTGCTGTGGCTACCTCGCTTTAGGAGGGAGCTGCATAAGCCAGGGTGTGAAATCCAAAGAGAAGGCAGCATTTCCACATGCTTGTTGTCCTTCCTCTTGCTGCACATGTGAGCAGTTCCCCCTCACCAGCTTGCTCTGTCCTTCACCCTCACTCTTCCCTCCTAACACAACTCATTTCCCTTCTGGCTCAGAAGCATCTCCCTGTACATCTCTGCAGTTTACTGCAGACCAGCTTCCTTCCCCCTAGCCTGTCCCCTGACTCAACCATTCTTCCCCAGAAGGCCAAGAAGGCCTCCTGTCCAGGCTGAAAAGATCTTCTAATCTAGACTAAAATTCTTTCTTAATCCTGGCTAGAAATAAACTCAAACCTTGGGTTCAACAGACCAAGCCATAACACTTCTGCAGCCTTGCCCATGGCTGCAGTCCCAGCAGTGAGTGCTGATGTGCCTCCTTTGGGGAGGAACCCCATGGCCTCTTGTCCTACCAGCCCTGGTCAATGACACCTGCCACCTGGTGACGTCCTGAGCTCAGAATGAGATCCTGTGGTTTGAGCTGGAAAGAAAAACGCAGCTTCTTACCAGAAATCCTGTGTGTCATGCTCTTATTACATATTTAAATCATAGGAAACTTTTATCACTTTCAGTTGGTGGAGAAAAAAAATGTTCATTTTAAAATACCCAAGAGATGTGGTCCGGGCAGTTTTGCTTGAGGATATGAATAAGCATTTTATGGAAAGACGTGAGTAGCCGCTCTTCCCTCATTCTGCACCTTGACTCTTTACTTAGGATTGCTGTTTGAAACTTCTCTTTCTGCAAACCAAGCTCTTGTGGTGTTAATTTCTTACACGGAGATACTTAAAGCCTGGACTCCTTGCTCGTTCTCTTAACTAGACCAGAGAGACACTGTGAACGAGTACCCTGGAAGAGGGGAACTCCCTGCTGCTGGCAGCGGCTCAAATATTTACTACAAGGGGAAAAGGGTGCACATCTGTGCAGTGATGGGGGCAGCAAGGACTGTAGCCAAGCCCAATTCTGCGCGTTCAGCCCTCCAACGTTGCAGCTGTACATCATACCAATGACACAACGCGCTCTGAGCACAGCAATGGGATGGCGCGAACTTGCCACAGCAGCCCTTAGGCGCTCTGAGCTCCAAGACTTGCTGTTTTTCTCCAACAATTGCTGAAATAGATCCAAATATATTATGAGAAGTGATGTTGCATCAGTTTAAACAAATTGCTTTTAGGGTAAATGTTCGTTTTTGCATTTAGGCTGGTTTGGAAAACATGTTTGTGTTGGGTTTTTTTTAAAGTGTGGTCCAAGGTGAAAAATAACTTTTTTGGTTATTGAATGAAAAAGCTCTTAGTATCAAGGGATAATTGTTTCCAATCCATGGAGGTCAGGGTTAACATTGAGTAATTCTTAGCTAGGCTAGTTAATGACTATGATATGCAAAGAATTTCTGTTTCCAAACCAATACAAGCCAAAAGTTCTCCTTAGCAGCATCATAAAATCACTGTGACGTCTCTCGGGGAAGAAAAGGGATAAACGTGCATATAGACTTTATTAGTTAAAAATCTTTGCCTCTCATTATGGTTTTCTTTTTTTTTTTTTATATACTGCGTTGGAAGAAAGGCAAGGTCTGACATTGTCTGATCAGAAATTGTCCCATTTTAAAAATGTGGTGACAAAACTTTGTGAAGTTATTTTTTGGGTTTTGACCAAATCTTTGTTTATTGCTTTAAAGAATGACCAGCCTGAGAAAGAGCCCACAGATGTTTACCTTACACTTCTGCTTTGCTGTGCCATTCCAACATCTCCATGAAATACTGACTCTTTTTAGTAGATAAGCCATTTATTTTTTGTTCAAATGGCATTTTTCTTCTTGGTCCTTCTTTCAGTTGCCACCAGTACTGATCACGTTAAAAAAACCCAACAAAACAAAACTTCCCCCCACCTGAGCAGTAATCCATCACCTCCACTGAGATGCTTGCCTTTCCCTCCATCTCCTTAGGCCTCATCAAGAGCTAAAAGGAAGAGCATGGAGGAAAAAAGGCTATGAATCTGCCTTGCTTGTCCCAGGGTCTGTATGGTGTAGGACATGTGTGTTTGCTGGAGGTGGGGTGACCAGAACCACAAAGGATGGAGCCGTAATGAGGAAAGTCTTAGGCATGGCTGGGCACGGGCACTAAAATGCAGAACAAATTTTGGAGATCTGGACCTACTCTCAGCTCCCATGGATGAAACCACAAGATACAAAATGGCTGGACAGCACGATTGGTGGAAAAGTCATTAGTGAAACCTTGCAGTGAGGCATCCTGTGGGATTTTTTCTGCATATGTTGTGCAAATGTGTATTTATTTCACAGGTTTTTGTACAATAGGCAAGAAAACCTTGCTTTGGGGCAATGGAGGAAAGTGGATAGACTGAACATAACTCTGAGGAGCCAGACACAAGGGAATCATGTGAGCCTACTGTAGAGATGTTGGCCTGATCCAATAGTAGTGGATAAGGACCTGTGGAGAGGGGAAGTGGAGTGTTCGTTGCCTTTTTTATTTTTTCTACTGTACATGCAGATTGAATAACAGCATTTAGTAATATTTCTAAACAACTGTTTTAAGCTCTAACAGGAATGTATGGTGGAATGTGCTTTGCTGTTGTACCTTTCCTCACTTTGAACTTGAAATGGTTGTGTGGAGATAATCACAGCCACCCTGGATTTCCTTGGGAGTGAAGAGGAATAGGTAAACATGTTTCTCAGGTCGATGCTGGGGCTGAACGGCTTGGGAAAGGAATAGGAATACGAAGGGTACTGGCTATAGCTCCATGGGTTATTGTCCACTGGGTGCAGAGACTGCTTTTGCCCACGCTTTGGTCATTTGCTTCAGAGCAGTTTGTAACAACCGGATCTGATGCCAAAGAAGCAGAGTGAGTCACAGTGAATTTCACATTTCCCACTCTAAGAGAATTAAAATTGTGCCCTGTTTTCACCTTGGAGCTCTTTCATGTCATCTGCAGAGGGTCAGTCTGTTGGGGAACATCAGTGCAGCTCCAGACACGTCGCACAGCACCTGGATGAAAAAATAGGGAAAGAAGGCATGAGTGCAGGAACAGGGCTTAAATGTTTTCAAGATGGATGGTTATGTCAGATGTGTTGCTCCTGAGGGTGAGGAACTCCTAGAGAAGCGTACTGCAGGCAGCTGGGACATTTCTAGAATCACACTGAAACATCAAAGATCATGCATAAGGAAATGGTATCAGGATTGTCCCTGGGGGGAAGAAGGGCATTTCCATTCAAAGCCCTGAGGTATTTCAGAAGGAAAGGGGGGTTATCCATAAAGTCTGCACATCCCATGCTAAAAGAGAGCAAAATCCCTAGACCAGGAACTCTTCCTCTGCTTCTCTCCTCTGTTCAGGCATAACTTGACCTTCTTTTTTTTCCTTCAGGATGGAGAGGGTCAGAGTTCCTAGTTAAAGGAAAGCTTATGCAGTGTTTGGATTATATCACTGTATATTGTGAAAACTTTCTCTTTAAAATAACAGCAGCCCAAGACTGTCATTAACATAGACATCCGATTGTTGGCAAAGGTTTATTTTATGCTCTCAACATTTATTTTGAATGCTCAGGTTTGTGGTTTTGTTTACTTTCAGTGAAATGCATTTTTACTATTTTGCTATTTTGCAGCAGTCAGACTTCCGCCCAAAGGCTGTAGGACGGTCTTCTTTTAAGGCCTGAAAATGTTTGTGAAGCGAGTTAGCTTCCTTTAAAGACCAGACCTTTGTTTACCTTCCCCCTAGAAAGTCACCCTCTTTTAAAGGATGATGTGTTTTGGGCACTGTGGATACATAAAAAGTATAATTGTGTAATGCTGCAGGTCCTGTCCCTTCCTTCCCCTCTGGACCTGCTGTGGCATCGCAAGGTCTTGCTCTCATCCCACTGTGCATGCAGATAGTGGTCACCAAGAGTACGCCATGCCGATACCTAATGAAATGACTAAAATGAAAGACAGAAGTGTGAAAGTGGTGTGAATCATTGCCATGAGTTTATTTTTTACATAGAGAAGCCCAAAAGAGATGTACTGAGAGCATCTGCTGCTTGCTGTAGGATGCTGGCTTCACAAGTGAAGTGCTGCTTTCCTCTCCCCTTCACATAGAAAATGCTCAACACTAAGTGGAGGGAGTACCACAATATACAGTAAAACTCCCTGCCCAATGCTGACCCCCCTCTCCCTGGTGCATAGAGAAAAATGGATTGGAAATATCTTTCTGCATAACAGACTTTGGGCTTTGATTTCCCAGCGGGATGAGAGAAGCAAAGTCCATGAGAAACAGAAAACAGTTAATGAGGTACCTTGGGGTCAGTCAGTCTCCCCCAGCTGTATTACTGGTACTTGTGTGGATTTGGACACAGTTTAGAAGGTGAGAGAGCTTTCTGGGAATGGCCGCCCCAGAAGGACAGTGGATGTACTTATTCGGAGACGTTGACCCTGATCTCTAGGCATGATGTGTGGAGCAGGAGAGTGCTTTTGAATAAAATTTCCTGTTTGTCCCTGTTCATTGCACTTTGGTTTGCATCGTGGAGCAGTCTTGGGGTGTATGAACTGGGCTCCTTTTAGGTGATACTAAGCTGCAAGAGCCTCAGGCCCAAGTGGTCATTTGGTCCCTGTGACCAGACCAGAGCTAGTCCTAAATAAAGACACCGTGATGGGTGTGTAATGCAATAGTTGGATCCTCAGCCCCAGCTCCTTCACTTTGCCAAATCACTCCCCAGGATAGATATGGCTGGTGTGAACTTCCCTCCTTGTCTATTATCTTTCCCTCTACCCAATGCCAAGGCTGTCCCAGGGACCTGCAAGGCTGGAGTGTGACTCGGAGTTGACCCTGCTGGCATAGCACTCCCGGAGGTTGCTGTCCCTGTGGGAGAGGTGTGGTTGGGGCTAGAAAATCAAAGAAGGGTGGAGGGAGCCTGGTGTGTGGTTGTGGCTTGACTTCTTACCAAAAGATTTTACTGGTGGATGCTGAGTAAGCTCATCGCTTTGGTGACCACGTTTGCAGAGGGCAATGGCTAATTAAAGGGTCTTTTCCTTGCACTTGACTATTTTTTCCCTATCTAGCCATGTCCTGGGGAAGGTCAACCAGGGAAGAACATAGAAACAAGGTGTAGAAGACCTTTAAATAGACACTGGTTTGGCAGACCGAGAAGCCTCAATCTCAATAATGAACATGTCTGTGCTCTCTTTGTTTTTATTTTTGTTTGGTTTTGACCTGAAAGGTGTCAGAAAGCTTTGTAATCTCTTTACATTTGTTTTTTTTCTTCTGGCATATTTTTAACATTGAGGAAAAATGAACTCGTGAACTTGTAGCCTTCCGAGACACCACAAACTGAGAGGGGGGGATTTTAATCTGTTTCACATCTTGTCAAGGACTGAATTATCTGGAAATAACAAACAAATGTGGGAGGAGGGAGCTGTAAGTGCTGCAGGAATTCCTATTTGTTCCACCAAGAGTCGAGAAACTTCACTAAGTATCCAACTGTATAAGCTGTAAGAGCTTCTACACTTTTCTTTCATAATGTGGAGGTCAGTCTTTCCATGAAGAGAAAGTATTTGGCATCGTATCAGGTGCCGAAAAAAATATACACAGTGCTAAAGAGAGTCACAGTCCCATTTATATGTGAAGAGTGATCTTTTTATGTATAAAAAGGGAAAAAGCATCTACTGTGTTTCTACAATACTCATGGAGGACACTGATATTCACGGTACTTAGAAATCACTTTCAAGAGTTCAGATTATCTCCAATACACTTAACAAAGAACAAAGACTTATTACAACGTTTCAAAAAAGGCTCATAAAACTTTGTGTGACAGCTTCTCATACAGTTAGAGAACCCCAAACACACTGCACTTTTCTGCTTGGATATTCTTCCACCAAAGATTCCCCTAGGAAGTTTCATTGCTTAATTTTGGCAAAGAGGATTAATTTTATGTCCTTTCAGTTTGTCCTCTGAGAAACAATGACACAAAAGCATGATTTTCATTAAAATTATTCCATTGCAGTTGTCACGCTTGATTGCACATTTCTGATCTTCTTTCACAACATGCTTCACCGATTTCTTTGAAATTCCTTGTTTAGAAAACAATAACACTAGGAACAGTAAAAGAAAGAAAAATCAAAGATTTAAACTCGATTTCAGGCCTAGCTTGTATTTGGTTGAAGGGAGGAGTGGTACCTATGACTCAGTAAGTTTTATGGCATATTTCACACGGTGATTTACAACTGAGTATATCAGCCTTGTAGTATTTTAGGGCTATATATGAAGAAGAGGGTTCTGTGTTTATGAAGGAACCTGATACTGCATGTGGAAGCCAACTCACAAATATTGCTGTAGTATCATCACATGCATAAATATTGTAGGCATATTTTTCTTTAGTTTTAAATGAGGAACACAACCTACAAAACATTTCTTCCAGGATCACATGCTGCTTTTTGTCAGCTAGTTATAGCTGTGCAGGCATACACAGAGCACTGGGAGTTAATGCTATGATCTCCTTGCTGGTCTTCCGTGTTGCGGCTGCATCCTCTCCCCACTGATCTGGTTCTTGTGCGTGCAGCAATGTCCTTGCTTGCTTTGACCATAAAATATTTTGAAGAAACAAACAAACATCACTGACATTTGTTTCTGCTTTCTTTTCTATGACTACAATTATGTTCTGTAAATTGTGTCTTCTGTTGTGTCATCCAGAAAATCAAGTTAGTAAATAGGAGTAACAGGGAAACTATTGATCTTACGTTTGATACCAAACAGATACCTTAGTGCAGTCCAAGAGCTGCTTTAAAGCTTCCTGGCAGGATATTACAATTTGAACTTTTGATACTACCATCAGTGTTGCGTCATGTTGCAAATGGTAGGACTGCACACTGACAAAAAATATTTATGACTCTCTTAGGAAGGCTGCAATCAGGAATGTATTGTTATTGCTGAAATACTGAAGCTTAGTATTTGAGAATCTTTCCTTACTTAGAAATCAGCAACTTTGGTGCCATGTTTATTGTTCGTAATGTTTCCTAAGGACTTGAAAGAAACAAATACATACATATAAGATTTCCTAAAAAAAATCAGATTTTTAATCAACCATGCACACACAAAGAGATTGTTCTCATTCAGAAACAGAAACTTCTTCAGAGTGAACAGTTTCTCTAAAACAATGCAAATTGCAGTTATTTATTGCAAGAAAGCTTGAAACTCCAAATGAATACATACTTAACTTATTTTATAGCTATTGCCTTTATGTGATATGTTTTTCTGCTTGGGAGTTCTTATTCAGCTAGCAATGCAAAAAAAATTAAACAAAATATGTCTTTTCTGTCATGAGAGAAGTAACCGCAGAAGATGCTGCTAGTCAGAAATCATACTCATTTTCATCATATGTTCAAAATTTTCCATGCTGTTAGACCTTTCAAGAAGAATTTTAGTCTATGTAAGGATTAATTATGGTTATGATATTTAAAAATTAATATGAAGCTTGTTTAACAGAAGAGGATTACAGTCTTCTTCCGTATGAAGGGAAGACAGAATTCAAATGTAAGGACAAGATGTCTGCTTCTGGGTAGCAGCTACAATGGCAGGTTCTCTCCCATGATCCATTTTGTTACCCTTCGGATTTTAAAAAAAAGCTGGAATCTGAGAAATGGGACATGGTAAAAGCTTGAGCTTGGCTTGAGTAGTCAAACTGCAACTAATACCAAAGTTTCTTCTCTGGCAAGCTGTGGAGCAGGGAATGAACTCCCCAGCTAAAGACTGTGGTTCTCCAAAGAGTTCTTTAAACTGTCAATAATTCTGGGAAAAAGTCAGGTTTTTTGAAGATCAGAGTGACAAGGAACCTCTCCTTCTCCAAGAGCTTCTCTACTCTTTTTCTGACCAGCCCCCCATGGACCGCTCAGAGAGCTGGTGTGTGGATGGATTCCACCCAGCTGGCTCAGCGCCAGAGAAATCAACACTCCTTGCTTCAGATTCCACGAGGAATCCGATGAGTTTCAAAAGAAATACATATATGCTCTTGACAGGGAAAAAAATAAGCTTTTCAGAATTCAGAAAAAAGTAACATTCCAACCTTTGTCCAACAAAACCAGTTTGTGTGTAGCAAATCCAGTGTGAGCAAAACTATGTCATATTTTCTAATGTGATCGTACTGATCTCTTTGGATGGAGTCATTTTAATCCAACTTTTATAATGTAAAAACATTCTGCTACACCAATAAATAGTAATGCTCCGCAGCCTTGAGCAGTAATTGTTATATGACATTATCTTTTTAATCCTAGTGTTAGCACTGGAACAGGATTTCCTTGAAGGAGCACTAAAAGCTATTCTTACTTGTTTAATGCGGTGTAATGTAGAGATTTTATACATTTGAGTCTTTTCTTTAGTGAGATGTGAATATGAAGTTGCATCTTAGTTTCCTGTAAAGGAATTGAATTTTACTTGAAATGTCATATAGGCCTTTGGCAAAATTTCATAATCACATTTACTTCTAGAGTTAGGCATGTTAGTAGTAACGATAATTGACTTTATGATTAGTCTAAGTAAGTTGATTCATAAACACCTGATTTAAATTTTGTGCTCTAAGCAACAGATTACTATTTACTGTCATTGTTGAAGGCACTCTGATATTGCAGACTGGTACTTATTGCCAAAATATGGATAGTACAGTTCCACATAAACAAATATTTTTCAACTCATTATTCACTTGGTTCCTTTTGTTAGGCTGCATGATGCAGTCCATGTTTTACTGGCTTTGTTAGATTCAGTAAGTGCTATCTAGTAAAAGTAAATAAGTCATTTGGCAGTCCCCATTGCTTATGTTTTCCTTCAACTTGTCCAGTGATAATTATTTAATTTAATGTAATTTTTACTGGTTATGAGCTTTCACATTTTGGGTTGGCAATTCGAACGTTATGTGGTTCTCAACAACTCTGTGAAATACTGTCTTGTCCCTAGATGTGCTGTCCTAGTATAGATTTCACTTTAAAGATCTCACAGTAATACAGGACATCTGTGCCTGGTGAGAAGATTAGGAAACACTGCCTGATTTGCCTCTGTATATGCCCCCAACACCCCCAACAAAGACTGCATTTAGATGCAGGAAAGTAGGCCAGAACTGAAGGGAACTGGAAGTTTCTACCTATGGAAGAAAAGGCAAGATTGTGGTAGGGAGAACAGCAGGCAATCAAGTGCTTGTGAATTGCTTTGTCAGCAGGTGCTCCTCATACATCTTCACATTTCTAATGTCTATCTCAGGGAATCAAATCTCCTCGGGATCTTCTCTAACGCTGCTTGCAAGGTGATGAGAATACATCTGACTTCCCCGAGCCCTCCCAAGGGAGCACTTGCCCAACAATTGGTTTGAGACAGACCCACAGGGGCAGTTGCTGTGGATTCAGAGCAACGCCACCCGTTCCTGCTACATATCACACTGCTAGCTACCTTACTTCTGTGTTATATGGTATTTGTCTTGGTGCTGTAATAGTCTGTTCCCATCAGGGGGTTAAAACCTTGGATAAAACCTTTTAAAACTATTTCAGGAGAGCCTCTGCTTCCCCTGTTGTGCAATGTTGCTGCCTCCCCCAGGAATTTCCAGCAAGCCAGGCCTTTGCATGTATGGTGCCTATGTATGAAACAAAGGAGCAAAAAAAGCCTTTAGGGGACCCCTGAAACTTTCTCTTTTGAAAGGCCCTGAACTGCCGCATCAGTAGTCTCAGTATCCCACCCCCCCAGCAGCACTGGTGGAGGGCATGCCCTCACTACTACGTGTAAATGAGACACATTCAGTTCAAAATGACCTGCCCTCCTTGGCCGCCCCGCTCCTTTGGCTGGGCGCTTTCTGCTGGTGGGGGTGGAGGTCACCCAGCCCCTGGCCCTCGGGTGGTGCAGAACAAGAAGGATCATTCTCCCACTCCTTGGCTGACCCATGTTTCTCAAGGATCAGGATGCACGGCGATTTACATTCCTAAGAAGCAAGTCATGTTTTTTTGAAACTAGGATGTGGGCTTCTCACTTGGGAGCAATTTTAAGAAAAGGTCAAATTTGTGTAGCTTCTGAGAAAGGGGCAGCAGTTCACTGGGGACAGCGTAAGTGCAGCCGCTACTGATTCCCAGGCAAGTCTTGCACAGTGGCTAAAGGCTGATCTGTGGCAGGCGTTAGCACAAACTGGCTATAAAAATCAACCTTTTTGACTGTGTTTGCTCTGCCAGAAAACGCTCATATTTTAGGCATTTAATCTGCCCAGATCATTTAATCAAGTAGCTGTGCACTCTTAGAGACATCCCGATCCTTTTTCAGACTATCTATTTGACTTGCGACCTACCTGCCATGCTCTGGGACAGTGCACACATTTTAATAATAGTAAAACATATATTTGCAGGCCTACTTCTTCTTCGCAGACAAAGCATATTGGTATTTAAATCTAACTGCAATAAAAAGGCATCACTTTTATTCAAGCAGTTTGAGTACATGTTGAAGACAACCATTTCCTGCCACAAATTTTCTCCTCCAATATCACCCAATGATTTAACAAACATCTCTTGTATTTGTCCTTCCATTGGTTTTCTAAGATGCTAAACCAGATCAAACATTTATCACATTTACATGTTTCCAGTCATTTTGGATGTGCCTGCACTCTAGACTATCCTGTCTTCCCATGGTTGATGAGAGTTCAATTCTTCACTGAGCAGCCTATAAAAGCATAATCTTCTCTCTCAGTGCTACTAAATCTTGATAGCCAGATCTTCTATTTCAAATGATTACTTAAATTCATGTGATCGATGAAACTTTCCACAAGTTTTACATCTTGGAGATTTTTAACAGCAGTAATGCAGCAACAATTTTGTTTTGTTTTCACACAGGCTGAGCTCACTGCCTCATTATTCTTGTTACAAAATACTCCAGGAGTTGTTCAAGTCATCTACTGATCAACTCTTAGAGCTGGGAGTCCTTAACAAAATTTTAATTGCTCAAGCAGAGATTCTTTGACAAGGTTAAAACACAAAAATGAGCAAGGTTAATCTTGTTTGAGTGCAGGCATTGTTTTGCATTTCTCACACTTTTTTTTTTCTTTTCCAAATAGCGAGTTAAATGAAATGGCAAACTGTGCCCTGAACCACCAGGAATGTTTCCAGTTTGCCTACAGGCAGTGTATTCTGCCCAGCAATGTGTAGCCTCCTGGAAAAAAAATATGTGATTTTCTTCCAGAAGCACACAGTGACATAATTGGTGATGTTCACGTATTTTTTGCTGCCTTTGTAGCTTATTTCCTTATCAAAAGATTCTTTCTATTCTTTCTACAAAAATAACTCTTTCAGTATGATGCAAAACACTATGGAAATTTAATTTATTTATATCAGCTTTTAACCAGCAGTTCTTTCACCACCCAATGGGCTGTGTTGGAAATCTGATGAAATGCTATGACTTACCGTATGAAGCCCAGCTAACTAGATGCAATACAATAGGCTCTGAAAATCAAACCTGGTTATAAGATTGTGGGTTACTTTTAGCTTTACTCATTCAACAGCTGTTTGATCTCAGTGTGCAATAACTTCTGCTTCAGTATCCTTATGAACAGCTTGCATATTCTTTTATACCCCTTACTTATGAGATGGAAAAAAAGCCATCAGGCATATCTTAACATCCATGATTTATTACTGGAATCTTAAAAGCTTCACGGGAGTCTGCCTTTTCCAGATTTGATCTGTGAAGCTGATCTGTGTAGGTGCTGAGTTAGTGGCATATTACTGTATGTGCTTTGTCCAAGAATGAATGATAGGATGCTTCTGGAGGAAAGCCAGGATTATAAATAAGTATGTAGAGAACTAATTCTCATGCTAAAAAATCAGGAAAATCTACATTTTTCAATTTTGATGTAATGTCATGACAGCTTAGCTGTTTCTTAGTGTAACATAATGTTTTCTTTAGGCCAAAGTTGATGTGGATGGTCTTCAGGACAGGTTTGTCTCTGTAAAGAAGGCAGCAGGGCGGACTTAGCGTGAGTGCATGCAAGGGGCCCGTGAACAAGAAGCCAACATACGGTGCTGCAGCAAACAGGGAGGGGAGGAAACCTGATCTAATCCGTTTCAGCAGCTCCTGTGTCAGCTGTGTTACACCAGGGGTGGCATCCAAAGCTGTAAGCTGTGCCGGTGCTGCCTGGTGCAGCACCCATGGTATGGGAGTGTCTGCAACATGAAAGTCTGGATCCTGTACTTTTGGTCTGGCATTTTGTATGCACGTTTCCAAACCTAAAAGCGCTGTGTATCCTGGTGAGGCATCGGGTGTGCAGGCTCTCTATAGTGTCATCTGACTCCCTCTGTACAAACAAAATTGGCATTTCTAGCTACTTTTTGTGACACAGTAATGGAGATTTCTGTGTCTCATACACCACTTCAGTCAGTTTGTCAGTAAATCCAAGGTCAGCTACAGCTGAAAATGGTGTAAGCCAAATCCTTAGTATACCATTATTTTGAATTTGTAAAAGGGATACTTAAATCAGAAACTTACTCCAAATATATGCTAATGATGACTGACTATTCTCCATAGTCTAATGTCGTGTTGCAGGTTTTACTTTATAGGATTGTTGATGTCAAAAACACCTAAAAATGTTAGTGTGAAAATCTGAAACTAATTAAGATATAGTTCAATAGCCAATATTTCATACCTTCATTGTGTTACTGTCTGAACTCACACCATATATGAAGCTTTTTCTGTGAAGAACTTTGCCACTTTATTCATCTGTTAAAAGATTTAGAATGGAAAAATTCAAGGTGTGTCTTGTGTGAAAAAGGCCCAATAATAAATTCCTGCTGCTTCAGCACATTATTTTAAGAAATATATTGAGTGGAAAGACTGGCTGAAGATTTAACATGCTACTTAAATTCTTACCACCATTATTTTCTGAACTTTCAAATAAAAGCAATGCAATATATGTGGATGGATTTTGAAATATCCGTTGTTGGTTCAGGTGTTCAAATTAAGCTCTCCCTTCAATCAAAGCTTGGCACTTAATCCAAACTTCCAAACATGAACTAAAAGAGTTTTTTCCCTCCTTTTAAAAAAAGTATATATATATTTTGTCACATCACAAAACACTTTACGTGATACAAATATAACGTGTTTTACTTTGCCCTAGGGCAATTTCCATTCTGTAGTAAAAGTTACTTTATTATCAGAAAAGCACAGTGAAAATTGTTATTCAGATGAAATACTGAAATGATGCGTGGATTCCCAGTACAAGGTTTGTGACTTTCATGGCAATAATTATATTTCTTTAAGAACCTCCCTTATAAAAGAACTGCAAATAGACCTGTGTAAAATATGCTCCAACGGGGTGACTACAGAGCATAGAGAGGAGGGGACAGTATTCACCATGGGCTTAGACTGTTAGAAAAGGGTATTTTTGAAGAGCCTCTTGTATGCACACTCAAGCTTCCCACTGACAGTGAGCACTGACCTGGTTCAAAGTCATGTTCCCAATGTGATACTGCCATTGCCACTTCTGGGGGGAGGCTTTGCAGAGCGCTGCTTGCACAGGGTAAGTAATTCCTGTCCAAAAGCCCAGAGGCTGGCCAAATAAATCCGAAATTTAAACAGTGAGGTCAGAATGGCTTGACTCAATGGACTCAAAATTGAAGCTTGGCAGGAAACTGTTTTTCCGTCCCGCAACCCTTTTATTTTTAAATATTTCAACATATTCCTTTTCTACAGTGCGATGAAACTGAGACCATTTGAAGCTTTTTTGAGAAAAAGAGAGGAAAACAATTATCTCCGTGCCTGTTATTAAATCTTCTTATGCAGTCTCTTTGCCTGTAGGATGCTTCTTTCTCCTCCTTTGGTCATGGTCATGCCCGGAGAAGGGCAGCTATGTGTTCAGGAAAAACAAAGATTTTTTCCACCCTTTCCCTCCAGCAAAAATCAATTTCTCACCTTTCATGTCTGCTGGTCAGAAAACTCCTAGGTCCCGGGAGTGCTCTCCGGGTATTCACCTAACTGAATCTGGACACGAATGTGAGCGTGTCCCCCTTACAAATAACTGACTTTTGTTTCCATCAGCTCTTTAGAGATTCAGTCTGTGTGTGGGAAATACATAATTTTGCTAACATGGGTTTAATATTTGGTATTCAATTTGCATCAGCCTGTTTAATATGCCAGGTCTTTCTCCAAGGCCTGGTATTCTGAAATTTTTTTTTCACTTTTTCCCCTCCTAAATTATTCTTTATATGGTTTGACCTGTTTTAGTTTGATTCCTTAAAAAATGAACGAATGTGATCATACTTCCCAGACCCAGAGATTATGATGGTTGTAGCTCTTATTTCTCTCTTTTTAAAAGGATTTTGCTTGCTTGCTTACTCATTGAGTCCTTGGGTATAAAAAACGCTGTAACACTCAAATGGTTTCCAGTGTTAAATTTGATCGTAAAAACTGTGAGTGCATTGATGAAGAAAAGCTAATTGAACTGTTTGCAAAATCTCCATCAGATTTTCTAAAATACATTAAAAGGCTAAAATTCCACGTGTTCAGCATGGATGAAGGACTGTAGTAATGAGATTTTGAAGAAAATGAAACAACAAATAAGAATAAAAGTTTTGTTTCATCAACTCAGTTTAGCTGAGTGTCTTAATTTTCATTTTAAATATTAGATATCCTCTCACTTGATACTGAAAACAAAAAGTGGCAGGATGTGAAAATGTGAAAATGCCCTTGTGAAACTGCATAAAACTACTCATATGTAAAGTCTGGGCCACCTGGCAATACAGAAATTTCTCTTTTTTGCAAAATAGGTATTTTAGTATTGGAATAGTAATTCACAAATGTTTGCATGGTTCACTGCGAAAAACTGATCTTGAATCAAAATTTGAAATTAAATTAAATAAGTGTTTACCGCTCATTTAACTAGTCAGCCTCCAGATGGCAGTAGTCCAAGCCAAATATCTGTAGATATACGTATTTACCTCAGGTTTTACTTTCTTTTTTTATAGCTTACAGAAGTATTCGATTGCAATTAAAATCAGACGAAATACAGTGGTAGGAGAGAGTTGAGTTTTGTTCTAGCTCTGAGCCCCAGCTGATATCAGTTGCCCACAGATGCTCCTCTAATCTGGTCCTCCTAAAGCCGTAGCTGTCATCTCCCATGCTGAAATTTAGTGCTTTGAATTCAGGTTCTAGAGGGCAGGCAGGCCTGGAGAACAGGATCTGTCCTTCCGCTTTGCATTTACATTTCACACATTTGAAGGCTGCTCTTCCTTTTCTCTGGACAAGCAACCTCTTTTTCCTTTCTTTGTGTGATTGGTTGCTCTTAGCTATGGGAATTCTTTAGGGGTCTAAGACAGCTTGTCCCACTACTCCTCCAAGCCAGGGGCAATTTAATAACAGTGATGTTTTCTATGCCACTGGCCAAATCACTCATGAAAATGTCAAATCAGTCCCTACTTAGGGCATATTGTCTGGGAGTCCTCCTTGATTCTTCCTTGCAGAGAAGAGCCAGGACCTACCTGGTCTGGTGTCTACCAGTTTAGCACCCACTTCATCATTGATTCATCTTGAAAATGTTTCTTTGGTTAACTTCTGAGAAAGCCTAGTAAGGGTTTTGACACTGTTCTGTGTAAATCAATATAGATGACATTTGCGGCTTCTCTCCACTCACAATGCCTGTTATTGTCATAAAGAAAACTGGAGTGGTTTCATGTGATTTGTTCTCAACAATTCCATGTTGCCTGTAATTTATTGCTTACTTATTTTGGAGACAGTTGTTTATTTGTCCTTGTCCTTGTATTTTTTAGTAGCTGGAATGAAGCTGACTGGGTTATCTTTTCTCCTTTTTCTCTTTTCCTCCTTGCTAAACTACTGCATTTCTGCTTTTTCCGGATTTTGGCAACCCCTTCTGTGTATCAGGCACTTTCATCATGTGACAGCTGTTAGCAGTTCTGAAGCTGAAACACCTCTCTACCTAATGTGAATTTCACCAGATCAGTGCATTTAAAAACCATATAATTGCTCCTTATCCTAACCAAAACCCCACCCCAAAATCCATAATGCTCTTGTAATAACTGGAGTTTCTTGGACCCCACCCCAAAATCCCTAATGCTCTAGTAATAACTGGGGTTATTTGGACCCTGAGACCAGTCACATCGTGGTGTCAGCTCTGGTTTGGCCTCCACATGTGGGGTTGATGCCTTGGCAACTTGTATAGCCCTTCATTCTTTCTCATTAGTAGGTCTTTCATATACCCCACAACATTCTTCTCTTTAAATTGGAGAGACACAGATTTAATGGGTGGACTGTTTGGTGGATGAGGAATTGGTTGCATGGTAGGATCCAGAGAGCAGTGGTCAACAGCTCAACGTCCAGATGGGGATTGGTGACAAGTGGTGTCCCACAGGGATACATACTGGGACCAGTACTGTTAATATCTTCATCAATGACACCGACAGTGGGATCCAGTGCACTCTCAGCAAGTTTGCAGACAACATCAAGCTGAGTGGTGCGGGTGACACACCTGAGGGATGGGATGCCATCCAGAGGGACCTGGACAGGCTTAGAGAAGTGGGCCCATGTGAACCACATGATGTTCAACAAGGCCAAGTGCAGGGTCCTGCACCTGGCTTGGGGCAACCCCTGGGATCAATACAGGTTGTGGACAGAAGGAATTGAGAGCAGCCCTGAGGAGAAGGACTTGGGGGAACTGGTGGATGAGAAGCTGGTTACGAGCCGACAATGTGCATATGCAGTCCAGAAAGCCAACCGCATCCTGGGCTGCATCAAAAGCAGCATGGCCAGCAGGTCGACGGAGGTGGTTCTACTCCTCTACTCCACTCTGGTGAGACCCCACCTGCAGTACTGCATCCACCTCTGGGGCCCTCAGCACAGGAAAGACATGGACCTGTTGGAGTGGGTCCAGAGGAGGGCCACAAAAATGATCAGACGGCTGGAGCACCTCTGCCATGGAGACAGGCTGAGGGAGTTGGGAGTTGGACAGGCTGGAGAAGAGAAGGGTCTGGAGAGACCTTATAGCAGCCTTTCAGTACTTAAAGGGAGCTTTTAAGAAAGACGAGGACAAACTTTTTAGCAGGGCCTGTTGTGATAGGACAAGGACTAATGGCTTTAAACTAAAAGAGGGTAGATTTAGACTAGATATAAAGAAGAAATTTTTTATGATGAGGGTAGTGAAACACTGGCACAGGTTGCCCAGAGAGGTGGTAGGTGCTCCATCCCTGCAAACATTGTAGGTCAGTTTGGACGGGGCTCTGAGCAACCTAATCTAGCTGAAGATGTCACTGCTCATTGCAGGGGAGGTTGGACTAGATGACCTTTAAAAGGTCCTTTTGAACCCAAACTGTTCTATTATTCTATAAAAGCCTCTAGCTTTGATGAAAAGATCGTCATATTTATGGTTATCTCTGGTACATCATATCTCCAGTTAAGAGATCAGGCAGATCAGGAATTGTTTTTTCCCAAATCCAACGAAAATCCAAAGAAAACTGAAGAAATACAGTAGTTTCCTGTTAAGTGATGCCTATAATGTGCTTCAAAGACTTTTAGTCATTGCCATCATATGTTTATAAATGGGGTGAAAATCAGAATCAGGTTAGATCAGCAAAGGTGTAAGATCACCTCCTACTTGAGCTGTATCTTTGGCAAAGATCTTGGGACTTGAATGAAGAGGGTCTGAGGGACGTGGTGCATAGTTATCCCCAGTAGAGCAGCGCTCTCCAGGCTCTTGTTCTCGGGCAGAGCATTGCAAGGTTTCTCAGAGCCATGAGCTGGCAATAGATTTTTCTTGTAGAAATGTTATTTTTCCAGGTCCTCTTTGCAAGGCCTCTGCAGCATTTTCTAGCTGCAGTGACTGAAGGGGGGATGCTGAGAGCATGAAAGATAAGCAAACTTAGCAAGTGCAGGGAGAGGAAACTGTACTTCCTCCAAACCATTCTCAGTACTGTTTCTAAGCTGTTTACTTCCTATTTTGATACCTAGAGCAACAAGAGACAAGGTTTCCAAGCAGGCTTTGACTGGCCTTGGGCACTGTTTAGCTTTGCTTCCTTTCGGGAAGCAATCGTGATAAGGTCTGGGACTTTGTTCTGGGAGGTTTTTCCATCCATAATGTTGGGAACACAGTACCCTATTCTTCTGCTGGTTTATGAAGAAGTTTTGAGGCACCTTAGTGATTTTAAGAGTTTTTTGTGTGCTAAACACTGAGATTTCAATAAATGCAGTGCATATTCCATTTGACAGTCTTTGTATTTTCTGCTAAAAGCATTGTCTTGCCACCGCTGGCAATGCAGCACAGACAAGTCCTAGCACTCGAATACACATTTCCTGGGGTCCAACTTGTGCTGATGTTTCAGCTGAGCTGAAGACTCCTCAGCCCTTCAGTAGGAAATGTGCTTTATTCTCTGCTTATAACTGCTTCTGTACTTCTGTGCAAGTGGCCTTTGCATGTGACCTTAAGAGTGGTTTCTTAAGCTACAAAATCCTTCCTACCCAAAAGATGAAGAAGCCAAAAGATGAAGGAAAGCTTAGGTGCAGGCAGGAAAAAGTGATTGGTAATTCTTCTTTTCAGCAGGTTCTCTATCCAGCTACATCTGCAACACAACCCCAAGAAAACCAGTCCCCAGTAAGTGGTAAAACGAAAGGCAGGAATGAATATGAATACACAGGCCATACCCTTCATAGTGTACTGCTCCAGTGCTTTAGCCAAGATGTGGAATGGCCATATTTAAGGGTAAGATGATACCTTTTATTTACCATGTTCCATTCTTGGCTGTTTTGACAGCAAGATTGCCAAACAACATTAGATATGGACATACTGTATCCACTAATACTTCTCCCTCTCTCCTCTTTACTGACATTAGTATTGTTGAGCAGGAAAAGTGGAAGAGAAAAAAATCTTTGATAAAACGCAAAGTTTCTCCCAAGCTTTTGACAAAGCCTGTCATGCTTGAGAAACCTTTTGACCCTCCTTGCTGCCTTGCATGGTAGAGTCAAAACATATTTCTGGATTTGTATCCTACCAGTGCACTAGTTGTGCAGCCCTTGTTTCTGGCCTCTGCTTTGTAACTCTCCCTCTCACCCACCAGCTTATGATAGTATTTTGATATTTGCTTTGTATTTGCCTATGTTTCACTGAAAAGTAAGTTCCTTTTTACAGTTCTGTTGCTGATGCCAGACTGGTGCCTTTTGTGTGTACAGTAATTCTGCTCCATTCCTCAATGGTCTTTGAAAAGGATTACTTGGGACCGGATTTGGTTATTCCTTCCGACTGTATAACATCTGGGTACCTTAAACAGCAGGTGCTGTCGCCGTTCCTTAGCTTCCTTTCTTCAGATCCTTGTGTACTATCCCTGCAGACCGCACTTGGTGTAGTCATTTCCGTGGAAAGGTGCCCAGCCTTTTGAATTTTCTTTTTGACTCTGAACATAATGCTGAAATATTACTGAGTTGCTGGATTTTTACAGACTGTTTTTGTTTCTCTGCAAGAATTAGAAATCTTCGCACCATCTTAATGCAAGGAAAACACATTTTGGAGGAAATACGCTTGCAGGCTTGCTCTGTAGTTGATGGGTTGCCAGCATCTTTTTGGCTCCACTTGGAATGTGTGAGAAACAGTGTGACTTTCTGTTTGAATGGCTAGGAACTGTAATGGTCTCCCGGGGTTTAGTAAATGAATAGGAAAATGTCAGGGTAATTTTCATGAATATTATATATTACACGTGGGAAGGAATCTAAAAAGCGTACAAATAACTGAAAGAGGGGTCTTTATTTGTTCTTTTCTTTGCCAGCTGCACTGCAGAAATTAAAGTTGTAGGTAGACCTGGGGCTTTGATTTATTTACTCTGAGGAAGGAAAAAGAATAAAATGTATGTGTATATATACACATTTGCCATTAATTTTGGCTGTCAAAATACTGCTTCAAAACAAATGTTAAGATGTTTTCCTTGGAGAACATGGGAGACAGTATTTAAAGGAGAGTGCTAATTGAATGGGCACTCACCTGATTAAAAATGCAGGTTTACACAAGTCATTTATACTCACTTTCCACCCCAGACCTGTACCCACAGGTGTGGCAGCGGGAAGCCCAAGAAAAGCACAGCATATGTGATGGCAAAGGTGGGATCTATGCCTCTTAATGAGCAAGATTTTGCCAGATGGATGAAGAAGGAGCTGCAAAACACCTGATCTGTCAAGCATGGTTTGGGCTATCGGCACTGGTAGCAACGGCGGTGCAGCAGTGGAAAGCAGGATGGGGTCGTCACTCCCATCCACCCAAAGACCATGACTCATTGTCTTGAAGAAGCTGTTCTAATATTTAAAACTGTATATATAAAGAAAAAAAAAAGATTGATGGTAAGAAAGAAACTCATATGAAGTTTGTTTCCTGACGTCTTTATTTTCTGGCATGTATATCAAGAAAACACAGGCTTTGTTGCTTGTTGCCAACATAAGGCTGTGACCTACAGACAGAATTAGGAGGGCAAAGGCTGGTGAGTAGGATCGTATATTTTCTTTTCAGGCAAGAATCTGCTAATTAGTCCATAGCTTATTCGCCAAGTACAGCGTTAGTACCGCTGCCTCTTTCATTTCACGTACTGTGGAGCAAATGAGCATAATTCCAGAATTTAAAACCTTGTCTTAACTTGCTTGGTAGAGGACAAAACTGGTTTCAATACAAATGAGAAGCAGGCCTTTTGGGGTAATATTTTTACACACATTTTAATTTGTAATCATGTCCATCCAAATCCCTGGATGTGTTTCTAATTTAAAACATTTTACAAACAATATGCTCCCAACAAACCAAACTATTATTCCCGCTGCCTCCTACTGACAAATGGCCACCCAGCTATTGAAAAAATCAGCGAAACAGCACATTAAGCAAGTATACCTTGCATTATTTTGTATTGAATCTGCCAGACTAGGCTCTGATGGAGCACAAAGGCATTGCTTTTGAGCCAAGAGTAATGATGGGGAAAGGCAGGCCCTTTAACTTAGCCAGGTTCAAATCTAAGCAGATTTGTAAATTGCAATCAGCTTCTTTACTACATAGAAAGACAACTGGACTATCCCTGTAGCAAATTGTGCAGAGGCACTAACTGTGATAATTGCAACAAAATCTGACAGATATGATTGCAAGGGGAAAATGCAATGGCGTTTTCCTCATGTGTGTAATATATCAAAGGTTTCTGTAAGGAATTGAAGGATGGTTTATAACATTGTCCTAAGTGCTTCTGTTCTCATTTTTCTCTCCTTTTTTGGTAGACTTTGACCACTTCAGGATGCATGAGAAATAAAATGATTCAACTATTTTGCAGGCCTCATTTAGAACATGTGTGTGCTCAGTTCTTCCTTCGTCTTATTCAGACTAAACATTTAATAACAAGCCACATAAAATTCCTACTTGGGAATTTTAGCAAGGGAAGTAGGTTTACAATGTCCTGCTTACACCTTATAAAGACATAAGTTAAATCTTGTAAGGCTTGATGCACTGTACCTCATTTATTTGTTTTGTCTAAAGCAAGTGCCTGAATTTTTTGGGTTTTTTTTTTTTTTGTTTCTTAGCTTTATAGAAACAAGCACTTCAATTACTTTCTCTGTAAAAAGAGTTTACAATCCTTGCATCATTTTACATCTTCATAATTGGCTAAGACCATCTGAAAATTCAAAGCAGCTGAGGGAACAGACTTGCAGCCAGAAGAGCTAGAGAGATGGGACTGTGGTTCCCTTCTGAGGCATGTTGAATAACCACAATAATTAACTTAATATTTCTCAAGTTATTTTTTTTTAAAGCCTATAAGCACTGGGGGGAATAACAATCACCTGGAACACATGAGCATTGAAATTAAACCATGGACGTCAGAAAGGGAGATGGGTTGTCTTCGTCTTTCCTTTCTCACTGCCAGAGGACAGACTGTACATTTTGCCCAGAGGTCTCAGGGAGGACGTCCCTTCCTACCGAGTCCTCCGCAGTCTCCTACGCGATGGGGTTTGGCTCCACACCCCTCCTGCTGGAAACCTGCCCCCAGAACTAGAAAATCCTGACACGCTGTCAGCCAGTGCCCTCCGCATCGCCCAAGCTGCATCCTGCGAGCCCTGTCCTGCCATCGGGATGATATTTGTTGGATGCTCTATGGGACTGGTCCATGTAAACTACTACTCCATGGTGCATGGTGAACAGTCAGCCCACTCCACAGTGGGAGGAGGGCTGCGAGGCATAATGTACAATGTACAGCTCTGTGGGGTCTGGAGCCTCTCCATTGTAGTTACTGCAGAGTAGCCAGTGTGGGATAAGCTGGTGGTGCTTGGGGTGGCTGCTGGTGATTCTTGCATAAATCTACCCTGTGCTGCTGGGTAAATTTCAGGGAGGAGGGGAGGCAGTACAGCATAGCTATGCTGCGTGGGCAGAAAGAAAATGGCCAAGAGAGGGACATGGGGTGGAGATTGGCCAGGTCGATATGGTATGGAGAAGACAAACTTCCCATATACACAGTTTCAAAAAGAATATGAACATGTATGTATGTTTATATATTCTAATACATAACACATATTGAGTTTTAAAACTTTATATACCATGTGATTTCGTACTCCCCTTCTGAATCTGGTTTGGAGCCCAGTGTTTCCCATGCCTGGCTTTTTCCTGGGAGTCTACTTCTTCTCACTGTGTCGCTGCCCTATTCACTCCTCTACCAGAACTGGGCCATCTTGGGAGAGAAACTGTAGAAAATTTGCTGTATACTTTGCCTCTGCAAAACTTTCTAGGGCCAGTAATGAACAAGGGGTGTTGTGTTCTCCCATCACTCCATCACCCACCTACCCACAAAGTGTAGGATGGACTGAACTAGGAAGGCAGGAATTACACTGTAAAGACACTAGACTCTCTCTGGAAGAGAGAAATTATCAGTGTTGAACTCTGTAAGAGACAGTGTGCATATATGCAAGGTTCTGTATACCAAATGCAAACAACAGACCTCAAACTGCCTGATTTAGAGAAGAATTTTTCATCCATAAATGTCAGTATTAGCTTTCATTTTTATCAAGTGGACCATAAATTTTGAAGATATTAATACTGTGATATTCTCTGTGCTTGTGGTAGACCAGTTAAAGCTTCTTCATTAATGGTTTTTGAAATTCCTTATGAAAACTTAATATAAGTTAAAGGGAAAGCATAGATAATAATTCAGGAATAAAGGTTTTCAGAATTGCAGGTCAGACTGAGGCATCCTGGGGCAAAAGGGAATCACTCAGGGTGCTGAATCAAGACTGCTTCCTTCAGAGGTGATCTTCAGATTAACTTCTACACCAGACGTCCTTCCACACCACGATGCATCAAAAAACCACTATAGCAAAGTGAAGCCCCAGGAGCAAAAGACCAAAAGATACAATTCCAATGTGATTTTGGAAGAGAACAGAAGCAATCTGGACCATCCAGAGGAACTGCTCTGAAGAGCTTGCTCATTTTTTCCACAGCAGAGCAGAAGTATATGAGTCTATGGCAGGGAATTAAAGGAATGTTCAGTAATAACTGGGACTCAATATAAATAATGAAGGGGTATAAAGAATGTATATGACTGGAATGTAGAATCATAGGAGATTTAAAAAAAAACTGCAAAGAAAATAAAAGTCGACACATATTCTGCAGGGAGCACATTCTTGGCACCATACTCCAGAGGGGAAGTTAGGAAAGGAAAACCATTACGTGATGAGGAGGGTAGGTAGGTAAAGGGGAATGTAGGTATTGAAAATAAAAACAAAAAGTTTTAGGCATATGAGCTAAGTAATGTACACAAGAGCTACAGGAAGAAGGAAACATTCAGAGTCAAATGATTGTGGTTTCTCTTTCGTCTGGAGAATTATACAGCATTCTCCTGGCTCCAAGTGGGCATCGCATCAAAAATGTTAATAGGAGAAACCATGTTTTCAGCTTGTGCTTTACAGGTAGTTAACCATTTTCTTATTGGGACAGTAGTGGCAAGGACAGATTCACTGGAGTTTTGAAACAACCTGGAATTTGTAATTTTGTTCTAGAACTGCTGGGTTAGAAATAATCTCCTGTAAAGGCATGGGGAACATGTATTTGACTTCTGCAAAGAGAATAAGGGGAAGTACGCTAGCAGCCCTCCTCTCCTTATGTATGTCACATGAGGCCAGGATGGTTGCAGCTCATCCTCTTTCTTTCATGTGGCAGTTTTTGTCTGACAGGGAGCTGGACAGGCTCATGGTTTGCCAGGTGCCACTCAGCAGTAAAGACTGTGTGCACCGCCCCAGCAACTGCCCGCAGGGGATTCGGAAAGGCCAAAGTGCTTTGGCATCGAGTCTCTGTGCCTGAGGCACATCTTAAATGTCTCTTAGAAAACTTGCTTGCATGAAATTCAGCTTTCCCCTGGAGTGGGATGCACGGATTTCACAGGCACGGAGAGGACAGCGGTGGAGCACAGCTGTGTGCTCCAGTCAAGCCGCCACCGCGTGTTCGTAGGTTAAATCTTTGCAACCTGTCGCTTCATCTCCTGGACCAGGAGACTGTAGGAATTGTTTCGCAACATTTGAACCCGCCTAGCTACACAATAGGTAAAAACCCCAACATGTACATTACCTTTATGAACCAAATGAGGGTATTTGCAGTGTTTCAGCAAAATATTCTCTTTGGCACAAATAGTGCCAGATTACAAAGGTGTTTAGGGGCTGCAGGTTGTAGATAAACACCAATCGGGATTTCAACAGTGCTGGTGTTGGCCAGGTGCCGAAAACCCAACTGGCTTCAATTCCTGATTACCTTTGTTATATGGGCCACAGGGCTTTTAAAGACCTATACACACTGTAGAAAAGAGTTTCCTGAGTGTATGTGCTGCATTTCAAAGTACACCAGCTCCTGGGCAGAAACTGCAGCTTCAGGTAAGTGCAGTTGAAAGAAAGGTATAACAAGTATAAGCAGGAAGAGTTTGTGCAGAGTGCAGATATCACTCTATGGATTCTGTGACTTGCTAACTCCTGGCTTTGTTGTGCTAGAAGTTTACATTAGAAATGCAAAAGCCAAACTAGAGCCTGAAAAAAGAAACAGCTGTAAGGTATAGAAAGGAATTGCGAAAACAGACTGAGATTCACCACTTCATTTTGGTGGCAGGGAGAGAGCCGGCCCATAGAGGTCTCAAATGGTCTAAAAAAGCTGCCAGATTGCAATTGGCTAAATTTTAAGTTGATTTTCTATAGACAGATAAATCCTGGGGTCTAATTTTTTTTTACTGGGACCAGATTCTAGTCCCATTGTTCAAAACAAATATCCCCTTCTTCCTGCACACTGTCCATGGAAAGTTTGATGGGAATCAATTCTGGTGTGAAATGTGTCCTGCATTGCAAATGCAGGCACAAGGCTCCGTGCTGCAGAGAGCCTGTATCTGCTTGTACACTGCCGTGTGCTGCCTTTTTATTTTTGCTCTTCCACAGTAAATGATGTGCCACCTCATGTCTTAGCAGAGAGACTCCCTTTGGTTTGTTTCCCTTTTCTTTATAGTTTGCTGTTATCACAGATTACCTCAGTGGGTGAAAAAGTGAGTTTTTCTTTCAAGGGTTGTGTTGGAAAGTTGTCTTTAGGAAGTACTACAGGCCTTGGTGTCCTGCCAGTTCAGCACACTGAAGTGACTGCTTTCTCTTCGATGGGAAATCCTACTTCTTATTCCCAGAGGGTTGCTCTAACACTTAAACCTTTTTCTTTTTTTCTTTTTTTTCTCTTTTTTTTTGGTAATAAATCTGAGAGTCTGAATTATATCCTTGTGGTTAGGAAAAAAGACATTTTACTAGGGAAGCAACTTGTTATGACCTTAGGTAAAATGCCAACTGCAATAAAAAGTACTTTCAAGTGTCATTTATATATTAAGAAAGATTTAAAGAGACACTAAAAAATATCTGGTTGTGTTTGACAAAATCTATATAGCTTTTTATTCTCAGAGATAATGAGGTAAAATGTAGTTTGTCTCTTTCAGACTAATGGCCTGATGTTTGTGGTCAATACACACTCAGTGGGATTTTTTTCAAGTAAGCATGATAAGCTTAGGCTCTAAAATCAGACCTTATTATACTCCAGAGGTTTTTCTAGTTTCTTTCTGATGCAGAAGCTGGATCAAAATGAGTAAGCTTCACAACAGCTTTCCTTCATTTTTCCCAAGGACTTCACAAGGCTTTCTCATTTCCAAGGAGGGTGGGTGGGAGGGAAATGAATGAAATCCAAGGGAAGTCTGAGGATCCCAGAAGTGTGTTTACAGGGAACACATACTGTTTTCCAATCAGCCCAATGGAGGCCACAGAGGAAAATAAGGATTAGGGATTGTTTGCTCCCCTTCTGTTGCAAAACATCTTCTGTTTAGATGATGGTTGTGGGCCAGTCATTGCTGCAGGGACCCTTGGGTGTTGCACTGAAGGAGCAAATGCTGAAGATGTTCATTCCCTGTTCTCTGGAGATTGACAATGAGTCTTGTTGCCTTAAATCAAGAAGTTTCAGGAGACGCTCATCTGTATTATAAAACAATTAAAAATATTTGAAATAACTCTTTTAAGCCTTTCTTTACTTTACGCCACTCCCGAGTCTCTTCTTATAAAACTCTGTTGTGATTTTCATTGCACGGCCCTGCTGTCTGCTTGAATAACACAAGTGTTGAGTAAGCCAGAAGTTGCCCCTTCAAGCTTTCTGGTCTGAGTCTGAGCCTACAGTAGAAGAAGCAATGCAATTTTAAACCAGTGAATTTTCTTTTTTAAAGACTTCTACTATTTATTATATCTCAATTGGACAAATAAAGAGGAGGCTAAAAAACCAGCATGCTAGCAGCACTATCTGCAGTCTAAACAAAACAGATGTCAAACTATATTTATCTCTCCAGAAGAAAAAAAAAAGCGTTGTCTAATGCTGTCTTATGAAAGATGGTGAAGCTTTTGAATGATAATGTAAACAAGCTGAGATGGGAGGAACTGCTTTTATATTTTTTGGGTCTCAACTTTGCTACCTGTTGGCTCAGCAAGAAGGACCAAAATAAATAACAGTTCAAGTCCAGAAATACCAGAAAGGGGGAAGAGGAAGGAAATGCTGTTGTTTAATTATGTGTTTGTCCTTTTTCTCTAACACTCCTTACCCACAAGCAGGAAGTTAGTTTTAGTTTAGAAGCAAGAAATCCTCAGACATAGTTCAAGATCATGACTATATAATGAGACATCTCTTCCTCCATATGCTCCCAGCTCTGGAGTTCACTTCTCCCTTTGGCCTTTCCAGCCATTTATAAGGTTTTTCTCTGATTCCCTCTGACAGTTATTTATCCAAAAAACCAGCCTGAATTCAAGGTCTGTTCTGTGTTTCGACAACGGCTGTTGTAGGCTGCACTGTGCACTGGATTACATACAGGACACTTATCTTTTAAGGAATTTTATAATTAGAAATCACTTGAGCTGAGAGAACAGGCTTGGACGTGGATCTGCCTCTGATTAACTGAAATCCTTTTCTTTCCTCTTTCACATATAAGGCAATTTTCGCTCATCTTTCCTCACACTGACAGAGCACAAAATCTTTGTGCCAGAACACAGGATTTTTCCCCATTTGCCCTCAATGATTTAACAAAAAAGTCAATGCTCAAGGCTGGCACACAGGCAGTGCCAGAGCACGTTACAGATCCAGGTCAAAATGTTTGCAAAGCTGTGGGGAGAGCAGGGGCTCACTCCTGGCAGAAGCTAAACAAATTGTTTGGTTTGGTGCTTAAATAAAGCAGAATATACAACCCCTATACTTCTGACTGAAAACCGGATTGGCCTTAGCTGTATTTTCAGCTGTCAGCCTATGTGCTAAAAAACATAGAAAAAGTAGGTCATGTTGCATCAAATGGTAGTTGCTGAGTGTACGTATTCCATTATTAAAAGAAAAAAAAAAAGGAGGGAATAAAGAAAAGAGAAAAGAACGAAAACACAGAGGCAGGAAGAAACTGATTTTTGCAACAAATGCTAGTGAAAGTGATAGCAAATATTGCAGGTGAGGCAAGCAGGAAGCTTTTGAATGTGCCATATAAATAAGTATTAACAAAGTACTGAAATTAAGAAAAACAAGCTCAACAGAGAAAAGGTAGATGATTTGATCATCCTTTATAACTTTAATTTTTCTTGGTTCCATAGATAGAAGACTTGCGTTACCTATATACTGCTGAATTAAACAGGCTGACCGTCTGTGCTCTGGCCCCGAGATCATCACAGACTCACTTCATCTGTCACTTGGTTCTGTATCTCTCTGGGTCACACATAGGGTCCTTCCAGCCTTCAACATAGTTGTTATTTTCTCTGTTTCTCCCTTCCATCTCCAAGTGCCTGAACTAAAGTGAGGACCATGTTATGGGCCCCTGGTGGGGTATTCTCATGGCATGAAACTGCAGGTGTGCATTGCCTGTAGGGTGCAAGGGCAAGACGGGGTGCTGGAGGGTGCTGAGTACTACAGAAGCGCATTGGGGGACTTTGTTGAGGAGAGGGAGACACAGAAGATGCAATTTTACCCATGCTCTTCTCTGGGAGGTGGCAGTTGGCCTGGGCTGAGATGTGTTGACAGTGAGTCAGCCCAGGTGATCAGCAGTCCAGCAGGCAAGCTCACTCCCTGACCCTTTTTTGTGTAGTGATGCAGCTTAAATGTCTTTTAATTGCAAAACCGCCCGCCCCATCACTGGCTGTTTTATTCTACGTCAAAAAATCACTAAGTGAATTACAACATGTCTTTTTTGGCAGTCGGTCCTGACAATTCAGCATGAGGACTAAGTACAGATGGTTCTTGCTGTTGCATTCATGTTTGTCAGCAGCAAAGGCTTGGCAGATTAAGGGAGTAGTCCTGTCTCATCTACCCCACTGTCTTCATCTGGACCCTGTCCCAGCAGGCATGAAAGGTTTAGGAGGATTTTTCCTACTGACTCCAATAAGGCTGGGGCAAGCCCCTTGTGCTCCTGGGTCTTCTCTGCATATGAAATGCATTTCTTGTTCAACAAGTGGGTGTTTTGCTAGTCTCCAATGAGTAAAACCATAGCACAAATGTAGGTTTTGTTACCAGAACAGAGTTTGGTAAGCATGAACACAGTCAGTCAGCGATCAGTCTTTGTCAGCAAGATGTTCTTTCCATACAGTACTTCTCCAGGTGAGAGCTAACCCATGGCTCACCACCAAGCAGACTGTGAGCATTCAGTTCATGTGCACTTTTCACACCTTGCAGTGTGAACGAAGAGAGTATTATTTTTGGCTGATGCAAACACAATTTAACTCCTGCTATCATCATTTAGGAAGGTGTTTCTTTACATGCAAAGAGAATAGTTTGCTGAACAATATGAGAAGGCTACAAGCAACTGTTGATGGATTTCAGCCTATGCATCCCCTTGTTACCTTTGGCATGGAAATTATTCCAAGAGCTGGAATGGAGGCAAGGAGAGGAAATGCTTTACTTTGCACGATTGCTATTCCCTGACCACAGTGTTCTCTGATAATGAGGGATGTTTCAGAGATGGTATCAGACGACCCGCTGTTGGTAGGACCTTCATGATGCCAAAACAAACAAGGCTGGAAAGTTGCTAAAATCAACAGGATCTTGCCTTAATATTGCAGGCAAATATTTGTCAAAAGTCCAAGTCTGATAGCGCTGGAAGTGAAATGCTGAGTTTACCCACACAGCAAAGTGGTGGAGGCCAGGCATATTTCAGCCTTGAGGGGCTCTGCAGGCTTCCCCTGCTGAGACTACACTCAGAGCTGCTACTTGTTTTTTGTAGTCCACTGAGACTGGGACAGTGATTGCAGGATGAAGGCCAAGAAATCCGTGGTGCAGTCACCGCCAAGTTGCCAGGCTATCAAACATGAAAAATGAACGCTCCTCCCTGGCTCCTGGGTGAAAGTCAGTGGGGGCAGATTCCATGGTATCTTCACAGGTCAGCATGCCTTTTCATTAAGCATAAAAAACCCTTTTCATTTGAAAGCTGAAAACTTGAAACATTGAAGAAATTATGAGATCTCTATTCCTACCTCCTTGCCCCTGTTAAAATCACTCCCAATATGGCCAACCACCACTGAATCACTGCAAGGAGGGTCTGGTTTTTGCCCACTGATGCGAAACATCTTATTAAAGGAGATTCATGCTGGCAGATGAGGCTTATTCCCGTTGTCAGAAAGAATCTGGCAGATTTGTCGCCTGAGAAAACATTCCGTCTCCTCAGCCACAAAAGTAAGTTTAGCAAAATTTGACTGATCTTGATGACAGTGAAGCACTTCAGACTTAAATTTTGCACATAGTCAAACTAAAAAAAAGACTTTGACGAAATGTGTATTGTAATAGACAGTTACTCTCAGTCACTGCTCAGAAATAAGTAAAGCCTTCATGACTGAGTAACAGAGGTTCTGTGCTCCCACTCCATAATGTTACTCTGAAGAGCTGTCAGTATCAAATGAAACTTTATTTAAAGGTTGCTGGGTTGTAATTGACAAGAAGTGCGAGGCAAATATGTTAAAAAATTCATGTACAGACAGGGTCTTCGTGTGGTGGAGAGGGCAGAAAGGCTGTGCATCAGTTGGCTACAGCCCTGTGATGCACTGTGGGATCTCAGTGATAACAGTGGGAATAGTGTCTCCTTTGCTTCCTCTTAAATCCATGCAACAAGGACATTTCTAACCACAGGGCTTAACTACAGCCACTTTCTTTGACAGGAGCTGAAGATGATCAGCATTAAGACCTCCTGCCAGCAGGCCTGGGGACATGTGAATACAGGGAGGGGCAGAGAAGGCAAAACGAAATCAGTGTGATGCTGGGTCCTGGGAACTGCCGCTGCCTGTTCTGTAAAACAAGGGAAGGGAAAAGCAGGCAGCCAGTTTATTTCTTTACCTGCCTGAGAGTCCAGGCTGGGCTGTCGCCACCACAGACCAGGAGAGGTTTGAGGCACAGATCTTTGCCATCTGCTACTCTAGGACCAGGAGGTGCAGGACAATCGAGAGATTAATTTGGTTTGACAAGTTAGTTCACTGAGTGTAGATTTTAGGATTTAAAATCTTGCATTACAATTATAGAAAGGGAAGAAGTAAGGAACCGTACGTTTGAAGAGTCTTGGCATGCACTGATGGGAAATGGATGTTGTGTCATGCCGAACTTGTGCTATGGGATGTTTACCAGAGAACTGCAATATCCCAGGAAGCAAGTCTCTGTGGGGCTCCTTGGCTCTGGCTGGGCACAAGTTTCCCATCACTTTTGAAACTTGTAAATTTCCCAATGTTTGCATGATTTTAAAGAGATTTTGTCTCAGTAAATCAGCACGAACGTGGCCAGTCTTACATTTCTCGTACCCACAAAGTTCCTGTTCTGTCACAGAACAGGAAATACAGTTTGAAGCTTCTCATTATTAGCAAGTCTCTTGCAGAAGCCAATGCAAATGGTTATGTGAGATCATACAAACCCACCAGCTAGATGACAACCAGACTACTGAGTGAGGTTACTGTCTCATACATGCTGATATGATCTGATGATCCTAAAATTGCTATGCAATTGATGAGGTTGGCAAGAAAATAGTATCTGCCTTGGAAAAAATGACATATCTGTGCACAACCATATGGCTTTCTGAATGCTATGGGCTGTCCATCTGCTGCTTGTTCCTTGTCTCGGGTTGAGATATACAAAGACTTTCAGATGCTGCCCTTTCATCCTGAGAAAGCTGGTTGCATTCCAATGTCATTTGATGCAGCCTTTCTGGGTCATGTCTTACATAGCAAAATTTTCATTTTACCAAAAGTACATAAAACTGAAATGCATCATCAGTCTGCCATTGCTGTCTCTGTCATAGCTTGTGTTTTTCATGGAGAGTCCTCATGACATTTTGATAGTACAGGAGACAGAACTGGCAGCTGTGGTGCCATTCCTTTGGTCATTGTCTGCTTTGTACATTCAAGCCTTTGCCCTCTACTTTGCATCCATGCGGCTCTCATGACAAGAGTACACAAGATGCCTTTTTCTGATGGATTATCTCAATCAATGCCACATCCCTGCAAAAGAGAAACATGAATAAATATTTATTTACATATCATTACGAATGGAAGAAGGTGCTTGTATGAGGGTTAGCTGCAAACTAGGCCTTGAGTTTCTACAAGTGTTGGGGCTGCCTATCTTCAGATCTTGAAGAAAGTGTTAATTTGCTTCTTGAAACATATGCTGAAAGGCAGTTCTTTGGTTTGCAGAGGAGGTCAGCAGGTCAAGAAGAATGCCAGCTATTTTTTGGAAGTGCAGAGCCATGCTAGCACTTCTAGTCACCTGTGGAATCGAGCATATACACTTATTCTGGCAAAGTGTACGTGATGTGGGGAATGTCAGCAGGGCAATGGGTCCCTCCAAGCTCCAGTGCATTTATGTGACAGTCACTCATCTTAGTTCCACCTATTCATAAGAAAAATATTTTTTTAGTTCCTATAAAAAGCGAGAGAAAGCGAAGGTGATGTAGTGATGAATTTTGCATTACAGTGGATGAATTTATGGATGAAAGCTTTCTGTCAGTTTGAACACACTTCAAATATGAATGGCAGATTTCTTCACTTACCTGAAATATTGTTCTGGAGATAGAAGTCAAGAATAGTTTTGTAAAATTCCTGTTTTAAATTACTTATTTAACTGATAAAAAAATATACCGAGTTTGAAAAGCCTATAGAGGTTCAATTTTTTGTGTTGTTTCCCAACGTTTCACTATTATATGCCTACTAGAAACCAGAATGTATGCTTTAAACAAAATCAGTTAATATGAAGAGTAAGTGCATTATCTGCTCAAAAAGGAGACGGAATTGTACTTTAACAAGCTTACCTTGCTTTGAGGGTCTGTTTCTGTTCCTATGCAATTCAGTGGCAAAACTCCAATTCATTTCATCCAAGACTAACCCCAGAGACAAGAGAGCAGCAAAAAGGCTTTTACAACACAATGGAAATATGATGCAGAGAAATATCAGGACACTCAGCTGGTCTCTCAGTGAATGGAACAAAAACAACAAATGAAAGCTTGATCTTTCAGAAAAAGAAGTCTGTTTGGAAAAGGATGCATTCAGCAAAAGATAATCACACTTAACGTGAGAAAGCTGTGCATTATGGAAGAAAAACTGTCTACTGAGAGTTAGCAGGACACCAATATCCGGGAAGCTGAACTTTGGAAATGGGTGTGCAATGCTCTGAATGCGTCCTAAGTGATACAGCGGAGTGGGCAGAGGCTGAATGCGCTCATCTTTTAGGATGGAGTCCTCTGTGGCTTTGGGAACATGTCAGGTAATGCCTGGGAAAAAACATAGGAAGCTTGAGGAATGCGGTGAAAGTTGTTTCTTTCATATCCTGTAAGAGAAAGATTATTTTTTTTTTTTTACCTTGGCTGTTTCTAAGTTCTGCTAAGGCTTGTTTGTTGTCAAAAATTTTCCTTTGTTCTGCATCTTAAACAACCCAAAACAAAGACCTCTTGTGTCCTTTTGGGAACCTATTCTCCTTGCAATGCAAAGCAGTTGTGGGAGTCCCGTTTCTGCAGAATTTTTAAGTGGTTTAAAACAACCCCAAACATTATGATCCTGGATATGCTTTTTCTACATGTTAGAAGGGGGGAAGGTGTTATTATTGCAGACAATTTAAAACCATAACAAAATGTGGTCTCCGGTTTAATTTGAGAACGGAAAGCAAATGGTATTGTAAAGCTTAATGTTTATAGGGAAGAATGCTTTTCCTTTTCAGCCTTTTTCTTAAGTCTGAAATTTGTAAGAGGAAGTTCAAAGAGGATATACACATTAGTTCCTACTTGGTTATTTTCCATATGTGAGGTCAGTAGATTTCAGCGGATTAGTTCAGGTTCCTGAACAGCTGAGAAGTTTTGAAATCACCTTCCTGAGGTTTTGAAGTAGGGTATTATAGTATGCAGAGAACAAGATCAGGTTGAGCAGGCTTCCTGCGTGGCCTGTTTACTCAGAAAGTGAGAGTAGAGCGGTCTGAAACAGCAGATGAGTGTAATCAAAATCATTTACACATCTCTAAAGCATATCCATTATGGCAATGATTTAAAACTGATCAGGCTTTTTAATAACCAGCATAACTTTCAATAGCTTTGAGACACTACCTCCTGCGCTGCTGATTATAGTTGAAACCTTTTGAGAGAGGCTGATTTGTTGTTTCAGGGCAATTTTCAGTATATCTAAACAAAAGGCTCGCTTTAGTGGAACCTGGTTTTGTAAAAAAACAACAGACAGTATTTTCCCTGTCAGGCAACAGTAATTAATCTAATGTGAGGTTGCAAAGCAATTTTCTCACAAAGACTTGGTTCAAGTTTCTAGAATCAGAAAGATTCACTGTTTGCGTTCATATATGCTTTTCCCAGCTTCAGGTCCTGATTTAATATTTACATTGATTTATCTCAAAATCCGTAAGCAGACTTTCCCAAAGATTTGGAATTAAAAAGCAAACCTAACACAGAAGGTAGGTGCAGAGAAGGGTGAGGAAATGGCAGCAAATCCAATTTCACCAGTAATTTCTTACAGAAATTACAGAAATACACTTCATATACATGGATGCGATGGAGATGTTCTCAAGGGAATCTCTGAGTTAATGTATGAAAGAGTTAATTTCAAAATAATTAATCTGAAAGTTTTCGAAGATGCTGAGGATGGCAGAAGTTCTGGGGATGTGTTCTGCAAATCAGATGTTTCCCACTGTTGGAAATATTTTTGAACTGACCTGCAGAGGAAAAGGTGAGGTTTGAAAGGTGCGATTTGGGTTTGAAATAGCTTTGAGTGCTGAGCAGTGTCTGGTTCTGCTCCAGGAAAAATAGATGTTTAGTAGCCTCAGTTACGAGTAGTTGGTTGGGAGCACTATGTTTATTACCTTGCTTTCTTTTAAGGCCTGCAAATCCCAATCTCCTTTGCAGTTTTCTCCTGCACATGATTCTGTTTCTTCTCAGTAATTTTTTGACATCCACTGTACTGGTATACCAAACTATATGCTGAACGTTTGTAGAAAGAAATGTACTTTGTCATTAATTTTCTATGATCTTATAATTAGTTTATTTGTTAATATATAAACAAAGGAAAGGAAATTTAAAAATCCTTGTTGACCTTCCATTTCAACCCAGCAACACCCCTGCACATACCAAATTTGAAACCAGTAAGTCTACTCAAGGGCTTACTGTTAAACCTGTAGTTGAGAATCTTTCTGGATCAGGGTTTAGCTTTGACAGCAGGAATGGCCTTTGCCTCTGGCAAGCCAACTTTCTTTATGACCAGCTGTGCAAATTTTCCACCTGCACAGGAGTCCCGCCTGATGTTCACTGCCTTCACAGCACAAGTCCTTTCAACCTACGCATAAGGTATGGCTAGGGACAGGGTTAACCTTTTAAATGTCACTAATATACAGGTTTATGCATGCCTATGAGCAGTTACATACAAGACATACTTGAGCATCATAAGGAATTTTATAAATAATTCAAAATCATACTCATATCAGAGTTTGTATTGTTGGTATTACATGTGCATAGGCAGTTCCATATGAGTCCTAGGCTATTCTGTGGTAATAAATTGCAATTTATTAATTGCACAAACGTAGAATCCAAAAGGGCCACTTTAAAGAGTTCTTGATTTATTTAAATTTCTTGCTAGCAAGAGTTCAAATGTACGGAGTATAGAAAGCGAAGGGCAGAAATCCAGATGTACCTCATTCAGAGGGAAAATTGAAGCTTATTCCATGTCTTCAAAGGATAAAAAGTATCCCCCAAATTCTGCCTTCTCTTATGATCATGCAGTTCATTAAACTGTGGACAGTTTATGTCTTTTGGAGGAGCCTTAATAAAATCTCAGCAGTTTTACACAGGAATTCAAATGCTACCACCTTGGTGGCAGATTGAACAATCCTCTCTCATGCTGGTTTTATTTGCATTGTTTCCAAGGTCACTGCTAAAGTTAGGATCAACTCTGGAAATGAAACTAAGAGGTGACAGTGACACTATGTCTTGCCTTTTTTCTTTTTTTCCTGTTCCTTAATGGCTGCTGCTGAAACACTCTCAGCACACAGGGGAAAAGAGTTTCCTTGTAACAGCCCCGCCAGTGTGAAAAATATTGCAAAGGCAAATATAGGAAGTCATGGGCAGCATTTACCTTCTGTGCTTATGTTATAAGTTGCTCTCCCGGGCTCGACATGCCTTCAGTGGAGTGAGAAGAGCTCCTTTGTGATTCTGTGATTCACAGCACCTACAGTAAGACCTTGCTTTGTGAAACTTTCCTTAAGTTCTTGCTCCTCCTGAAGGAGGAGCCTTCTTGTTGCCAGGGAGAATGGTGATGATTGTCCCACTGCCCAAACTTCTGTCCACTTTCTTCCAGCGAAGGAAGTGTTAGGTGACAAAGTTATCAGGAGTGTAGAGCAGATTGAATCCTGGAGCAATTCAGGAGTGCTGCTTCCAGTGTCTTCCACAATCAGTTTTGGATCAGGCCATGAAACCAACCCAGACAAAACCTCCAAGCGATCATGGGGTTTTGTCTTTGCTCAAACAACATTTAAATTGGCTTCACTCACTGAGGGATTAGGCAGTCGAGTTTCCAACATATGTATTTGGAAACTTTTATTTGAGGTTAAGAAATTAATGCAGAATATCTAAACCAAAAGAAGTCAATTTCCAGGTCAGCGTAAAAGATATAAAAGTAATTTTCTTCTCAGTTCCCAGCTTCATCTGTACAAATGTCACATCATTGGCCCAGACAGCAGTTTGGCACAAAATAGCACAAAACTGTTTTTTTAAAAAGTGTACTGTATCTCCACAGTTTCCATTCTCTTCCTGGAAGAGAACAGGTTTTTTGTGTCATTACTGTCATCAGCAGAAATGGCACCAGGCTGCAAGACTTTATAAACTACTTTCATTGATTGGGTTTTGTCAGTCCAACAGCTGTCTCCCAGCCCCACTCTCCTTACCAACGTCAGTGCTCCCGTCACTCCAGTCTTCAAAGAAAGATAAAGATATCTTTTTCCTAAATAAGCTCTTGTTTTCAGGGGATGAGTGTGTACATAGGATTTCATCCAATTCAAATCAAGGCTTCACCTTGCATAGGCTTGGGTCATCTGTATAAACTCAGGTGTCAAGGAGGGAGAATAAAAAGTACGTTATGGAACATGTCTTATGAGAAAAAGACATTTCCCAGCATAAGAGTTTTTAAAATATGTTTGTTATTTTTCACAAAACTTCTTCATAGAGTCAAAAAAGAAAGGCAAGTTCAGCAGTGATACTCATAAAATTTATAGCTCTCTGTGTTCTTAATAGTACATTGAAAATAATAAAGCTACTGGACTAAGTTATTCAGAATAAAACATTCCTGGATAGAGTAAGTTAAAAAGACTGATAGTTAAATTTGTGCCACTCAGCTATGCACTACTCTAAAATGTTGCTCTGTTTTCCTTGGAACATGGTTTGCAACACTGGTGATGTATGATCATTAGAAGAAGATTTGACATTTCTCTTTCCACGCAGGTCAGCTGGATTCTAACAACAGGAATAGTCATAGTCTGAGCACATTTTGAACCTTTTTCATGAAAAGAAAAGCTAGATAAATTGTGCGCAATTATCCTATCTAATACAAGTGTAACGGGCCAGCTTTTCCTCTAGTTGTAATAAATGTTACGTGCCTTTATTTCTAAACAGAGGACTGTCTACATTAAGCTAAAAGACTTCCTCCTTATGATGCGAATGCTGAATGTTTATGTACAACCAAACCAGAATTCTCCTAAGAGTGAATCTGTGGGTTCTTTCCCCCTGCATCTGAAATTAAATCACTGTAATGTAGAGCTGTACTGTGATTATCTCTTATGTTGAAAGCAAATGCTTAATCTAAATAAATTTTTACTATAGTTTTTTAAATGAAATCAGTTTCTGGGAAATCCAAATCCAGAAAGAAAATTGTTTAGGGCACTTTTTGTACACTTCTTTCTTCATAAAACTCACTGCAGGTAATAAAATTTTGTTGTCTGTCTGCATTTCCAAAGTGCATTAAATACTTCCTGCCTGTACTTAAAATGCAGTGTTATTTTTAAAATTTCTACAACTTGTAAATCTTGGTTATTACTTTAGTTTCAAATATTTTTGATTGTTTTACAGTTTTTAGATGCTTTACACAACCACTGTGTTATGTACATGTGAATTATGTTTACATGATCTACTCACTCCATGTACAGACCACTTTAGTCTGAAAATTCTTAAATTATTCCCACCGGCAAATAAATACTATCTTCTATGTTATTTCTTTATAAGTTTTATTTTTTCAAATGTTTAACTACTGCATATGGTAATAATATAAACCATCAATCACTTATCACAAATATTCATGGAAAATCTGATCCTCTACTGAGCTGTATTTTGTCAGCAACTTTGGTAAATGTTAAATTTTGTTTTCTTAACTGTAGCCAGGAAAATTAACAGCCACTTTAGAAACTCATTTGGAAGATTTGTTCCATGGTTTGCGTTTTTTTTTTGTTTTTTTTTTTTTTTTTTTTTTGTTAAATTTCAGACATTGTAATTAGTTACTGAGTAAACACTGGTATCCTGCTCCCATGGACATTTACTATTTCAAACAAGCTAGAAAAACACAATAAATTAATTTTAATTAAAAATTTAGGTTGACATCTCCCTGTACCTGAGGCCAGAACACACTAAGATACAGATGATCTGCCAATACTCATTTTAACTATGATTAGTTTCGATTCTTCATGTTCTCAGGGGTAGATACACATATGAACTAGGGGCAAACACTGTGGTTTGCATTCATGCTGTTCAGCATGTGTGTCCAGCCAATGATTTTACAGCTCTTGGTTAGACCTCCGGAAGTCTTCTCCTTGCATGACATCCTTATGCACAAAAGTGGGCTCTCAAAGCCAGTGGAGCACTTGCATGCATGAAAACTTTTGTTAGCTTGCCTAAGGGGGAATGTAAGGACTAGCTCCAGCATGATAAATGCAGCCGCTTCAGTTTAATAGATCATCCTTTGGCTGACTTTTAGGTAAATGTGATCGTCTGTACTTGTTTTCTCTCCTAAGGATGCTGAATTCTTCACCAAGAAGCCTGAAGTGCATATTTTGGTCTTTAAGGCAATGGTAGCTTGCAGCTACCAGCTGCTTGACTGCTTGAAATCAGTTAAGGGCAGCGGTGCTTTACTCGGAATAAGGGCAGCTGCTGTCTGGTTTTCTCTGTCAAAAGTCACTTGAAGAATGATACACCTGTGACTAACTGCTGCTGATGGATCTATCTGCTGGAAAGCTGCAGGTGAGGGGTGAGCAAAAGACATTTGCTCTAGCTTCAGAAGAGAACCATGTGGATGAGTTACTTCAAGCTTTAAAGAGACTGCTTGGGCAAGGGCAGGAGTTTTTGCTCTGTGTTTGCTGGAGAAATTACTTTTTCCCTGCTCAGAGCTGCTCCTTCCCCCTCCTGTTGCAGATAGTTGTTGCCTTCCGTCCTCTGTGCTGGTGGCAACTCTAATGTTTCATTCAAAATGGGTGAGTTTAGCAAAAGACTTGCCATTTAAAGCACTTCAGTCTAACCCTGATTTTCTGCCTCTAATCTCTCTAGCGGCAGAGGGCTACCAGCTCCCTCAGTGAATGTTCCCATCTCAGTGGTGGTGTTTTGTCAGGATCCTTCTTCTCATTAATCTCTGGAAAGATCTGGACTGTAGTCCCAAGTTTTTGTTTGACCAAAATTGGCAATTCTTACTGAATGGCTGGCACCTCCTTTTCAGGTTTGACTGGAAATAGAAAGCTAATGAAATTTGGCAGCTTTATAATGGAAGAGTTACAATTGGGGAAATTAGACAGCCCTTTATTAAAATAGATTCAGAATCTTAGATGTGTGTTATTTATTGTTATTTATAGACCTAATGGATTGACCAGTTACCTCTGTCCTTGGAGAATCCAAAATGTACAAAGCTTTTGAAGAGCTGTCGTGGTTCTCCCTACAGGTAGTTGCATTTCAGGTGAGAAATTCTTTGGGACAAGGACTTGACCTTTGTTACACGTATTTGTGGCTGTGCAAGCAACGTGCCATGATTTAATCCATCTGTTTTGTGGAGTGTTTTTGAAAGCCTTTGTGAAGTGCCTTATTGGTATAAGATGATTTGTTTTTATGGCTTCAGTGATATTTATTTTGCTGCTTAGAGGCTGCGTGACATCAGGGATGTCACAGGGTCCCTTGCAGCTTTGTGAATCCCTGGCACTAGCTACTTCTTTGGGACCCTTACAACAGAAACAGGGGATAAAATAAAGAGCTCATTTCGGCTGGAATTTAATTAGTTTAATAGTTCCCTTGAAGTCTGTGGAAATACTCTCTGCTTTTAAACTTATAAACATGCTTAATTACCTCACTAAAATAGTTACTTTACTAAATCAACTACTTTAATAATTCTGTGTATCAGGAATACAAAGAACAGTGAAGGCGCCCTTTAAGTGGATCATGTGGCACCACTACATGTGGAAAAGACAGGGGAAAGAGCCAGGCTGAAAACGTAGCCAAAGACAAAACATTCCTCCAGTGATGTGTGGTAAGTGTTAGCTGAGGGTATTCAGCACCTCACAGGATCAGGCCTTGTATGCTTAAATTGCTGTACAAAGCCGTGGTAATAGATACTTAAATAATAAAGTGAAAGGGGAGATAGGAAAGTTGGGTGGGAACAAAACTACCTCAGTGTGTTAGAAAGGTTATTGTTTGAGTTCCTAGTACCTAACGGCTGGGTTCACAGTGAGGCGACTGAATTCAGCAGCAGTGTTGTTCTGGCCAGTTGTTCGGTGGGAATGTCGACCTGAGCAACAACACGGTGGTACGTACAACTCAGGTCAGACACGTCTCTGATTTCTGACCACTTTTTCTCTTGGGTGGTGTTTATTTTCCTCCCAGAAAATATGGTAATATTTGGGTTTATTCAATCTCATGGCAGTCTTGTACTGCTATTCTAATGCTTCTTGTTGAATCTGACCCACTTGTTATCCCTTCGTGTAAATAACTAACCCTCTGCTTAAGGCTGAGTGAGCTGGACTGAAGGAAAACAGTATGTTCCTCACATGGAATGGAGCACAGAACAAAAGTTCTTTGACCTTTAAGCAGCGCTTGCCTGCAATTTAAACAATACTGAATAGCATTGTCTCTGTGTGGAGAATGCACACACAACTTGTCTCCAGTTTCTTCCTTTCCAGGGTCAAGTGAGGAGGAGCAGCATGTGTCAGTGAGCAGCGGGCCGGTGGGACATGCGGAGCTCGATCTTCTCTCCTGTTCTGAAACATCATGCCTTACATGTCAGCAGTGATACCACTCACCTTTTTCTAACATTTTTCTAACACTTGGGCTCATAAGGTGGCAGAAAGTGAGTGTGAATCTTCATTTCATTCCTGTAGGTTGTTGCTCACATCTGTCCTTGATAGGTCTGGCTGTTAGCATAGCCCTTACACATGGGTAGCCATGGAAAAAAACACTCCATCTGGCAGTTTAGTGAAAAATTAGAAAACAAGGGACTTGGTTGGAACAATTTACAGGAAATTTATTTATCCCCTGACAGAAATACAATCTTTGTAGAGGGGATGGATGACAGGTATTGCAGCTTGTGTTCTTTCAGTGGGAGAGACTTTTTTCCCACAGAAACGTAGGAACAACCTGTCTCACAGGTAGGACTTTTTTTATAGTAGATACAGAACCCCCCCCCTACATTACAACCATTTTGCAGGTAAACTTTCTTCCCTTTTACAGACTGTAACTTTTATCAGGCCATAAATAATGTATCTTGGAGACACCAGGCCAAAGTAGTAATATTACTTCTACTTTTGTGGTGATGCCTGGAATCCCCAGACATAATTTAAGGCTTTTTGGTCTAGACACAATACATGTACACAACATAAAGATGATTTCTCTCTCTCTACATGATTGTCTTTTTACCAACTTCCTAGTAACAACATTCCATCAGAAGGCAACCAGATTTGTGTGTTTGTTCTGCCTCTATCTGCACGTTAAATGGTGTGAGAAATTGCCAGGTGGTGATTTGCTGAAAACCCATGATAAATACAATTCAACTAATGCACACTTATTACATTCATGCTATTCAGATATTTTAGGAACTAATAATATTAACTCTCAGATTATTGTGAATCATCTGATCCTTGCGTATTTTATTCTAAAGCTAAACTATTCTTGCAATTCTTTATGGAAAGGTGATATACACATCTCTTCATGGTTTCTAATACTCCCTTTTCAAGAGTACTTAAACTGTTTTAAATAATCACAACAATCTGAATGACTTAATCATAAAGAATGAAGTAAATATAAATGCTTAATATCTAGATTCCTGGTATAGCTGTAGATGTGACCAAAAACATGTCCTCCTGAATTTAAGTATGATATTTTGGAAGGTTTACCACTAAACCCTTATGAGTTGTCACAGACCTTTGAAAACAGTGGACCACTGGCTTGATGAATTGACTTGGGGTAGCAAGTCACATCTATGCCTAATCGTACAAAACTGAGTCATGACTGAGAGATTTTGAGATAATGAAGCTCATCGTGGAAGAAAAAATGCTCTTAATCTATGCGACAGAAGGCTAATGTATAAATATAAGGCAGAAATATAAAGAGCCCTGTGGATTATACGGAAATTTAAATGCTGTAATAGTTGCTGAATGACAACTCAGATGAAAGATTTTGGGCAAATAGCATGAGAATAGATGGTACTGATGTGAAGTGTGCAGCACATTGAAATGTATGCTTGTGCAAATTGTGGCCAGATTCTTAGTATTAAGAGCAAATTTGATATGTGAATCTCTTTCACTGCTGGCAATAAATAAGGAATAGTGAAAGCTAAGCATAAAACAGGTGTCACTATTTTGGTTTTGCACTCAGATCAAGATTGCAAAGCCTGATGTAATTTGTCATCATCCAAGTGACTTCAGAGGAATTCTGTCAGCTCATAAGGAGTGGAAACAGCCTTGTTGGTTTCGTTTAATGTTGTCTGCAGGTGAATCAGCTTCTGAATATTACATGTTCCATAAGGAAACCAATTTCACCTGTCAGCCATTAAATGTCCTCAAATACGTATAAAAATACATCCTGAATATAATAGTCCATCTGCATGGAAGCAAGTGACTGTTGAAAAAATAACAACACAGAAAGAAATCTTGTATATTGTATTAGATTCCTTAAAAGTGTAAACCACACTAGTGGGACCAGGTTTCTCTCTATTTGGAGTGCCTTTTCTTTTCAGATCACAACAATTTTCTAATTTCATTTGATAAAATGGTAACGCCAAGGTGATGTATTTGAAGTTATAGAGGCCTTCAAATGAAGTGAAAACTTCAATTAACAGTCAGGTGCTTTATACTTGAAACCTGAATTTGGACATGGTATTTGGAAGTGCTGGGAGTTTCCTCCAGTATAAACATATGAAAAGCCTGATGCCTGACATTTACTGTTTCATGCTTCTAAACATTTAAAAAACATGGTCAGATGGCAAATCTGGGACGGGGGTGGGAAAACTAAGACCTTTCGCTGTTTTTAGGTTTTTTGCTGTTAAAAGTAATTTGTTCAGTCAGGGAGCAGAGTCTCATTTCATTGCAAAGGCAAGTGAAGGCCCAGCCAAAATGTGCCAAGGTCATGTCTGCCGGGTGAGCACACAGAGCAAACAGTGGTGCTTTGGTTTTACAATCTCAACCCACCTTGCAGCCTCAAATATTCTTCGGTTTTCATTCCTTCTCCAAACCTTCTCATTTCTGTTGTGGCGGGCCAGCCTCTGTTTTCCCTGAAGTGCATCAGCCATCTGTCACGTTGCCTGCCTTCAGGAGGAAAGCTGCTTGCTCTGCAAAAGGACCGTCTGCAGCAGGGGACCTTTGGGATCTGGCTTACCTGTTTTCCTCAGTCTGGCTGCCGAGGCCACCCTGGCCACCGAGGGTGGCCGTCATGACACTGGAGACTGGGGAGAGGCCCCAGACAGGCAGCGGGGAGTCAGGGTCCATGTCCTACCTCAGCCCTGGGGAGTTCCTCTGGGCTGAGCAGGACCCTCATGACCCTTGACACCCACATTTTCCCGTTTTCCACCAAGGGAACTGCCTTGTACAGGGGCAGAGAGATGGGGTGTGGAGTAACTTTTACAGATAGCAGCCAGCCGAGAGGTTGGGAATGTGCTGTGAAAGAGGGGATAAAACAGTCCTGCATCACGGTAACAAAAGTGTCCTTTCAGTCGAGAAAAACAGCAAGTACCAGAAGCAAGTGGCATGGCAGAAGAGACTTTTCTAGAAACTTCTGCCCTGTGGATACAATGGCCCAACCCCAAAGCTCGGCCCTCCAGATCCTGGGGGACACGTTTTCCACATGGGCAGCGGTGGCCACCAGGTTCCCTGTTAATGTGGCTGGGTGCGTATCAGGCTCCCTGGTAAAGGGCCTGAGGTGTACCTTTGGAAAGATTGTTATTTAGGTCTGAAATAATCACTCCAGGTTCATTTTCTCCAGATGTTGATTTATCTCCCAGAATTAGATTTTGCCAAGCACGGTGTTGTTGAGCCTAGAACGATTCGTGTGCCTGAGTCAGTGTATTTAAAGCTAGCCTGGGTATTTCTGCGCTGTGCTGGAGTATGGAGCACAGATAATCCTGAACATGCAACTGAGCAAAGTGGAGAGGAGTTACACCATCGTTTATGGCTTAAGCCTCTGCTATTTTTGCAGGCTGGCTTTATGTGTGCAACGTTAAAAGCCCTAAGTGACACCCCTCTGAACCCCCAAGGCTAAAGTTTGATTAGATAACTTGCAGGTTCTCTTTACAGAGAAACATATTTTCCATTTTTATAACCGTGGGCCTAGAAGTTATTTTGAAGTTAACTTGTACAGATGCATCTTTTAATATGTTTTCTTTTCCATTATGACAGTTCTGGTGAGGTGGAGGTTATAAGGCATGACGAATGCCTACTATTTGCAAATTCCAGAAAAAGCAAAAGGCACTATGTGACTGTCTAATAGGCCTGGCAAGTACCTGGGGGCAAATATCAGCAATGTGCTCACAAAAAAATATGTCCAACATTTCCAGAAAAACTTTTTGGTTTTCTCAAATGAAAGGTGTGTTTTAGCCACAGAGAAACAAAGACCACAGTATAGTTTAGGGATGGCGAGTTCTGGATACAGCAAGTGAAACAGAACCAAGTCTACAAAGTTTATCAGTTAGTCTGACTGCTTAAAAACGATTTCCTGCAAGATTTTATATAAACAAATCATGCCATTTGACTAATCCAGCACTTCTTTTTTTTTTTTTTCTTTTTTGTCTAAAGTATGTTGAACTGAAGAAAGAAAGATCTTCAGGGGAGATCTATTGAACAAATTGTCAGAAAAGACAAAATGCAGGTGATGCATATTAGCGCTGGTGTGCTGTTCATGGAAAGAGTCTGTGTTCTTCTCACGCTATTCATGCAATAAATGCATTTCTTCAGGAGAAAAAATAAAAGTACATACTGAAGCAACTTATTTCCTAAGGAACAGTTCTATTTTGAAACTGAAAATCTTTTTGAGAAATTTGATATCTTTAAAACAGTGGAAAAGACCCTTTCCTCAGAAGCAAGAGGGCTCTGAAGAAACTTCCATAAAAAGTATTTTAGCAGATTTGGAAGAAAAGTATTTCTGTCATTCAGAGCAGGATAGGAAAAACTACAATATTTGTGGCCTCTGTTCATTGAAACCAGAGGCAAACAAAAGAGGTGCAACTCATTGAACTTCAGCTGTCTGGGGTAATGTCCCATCTCATGACAGGCTTATTTAGTTTTAGGGGGCATTTCTTTCTAGGATGCCTTTATGATGTCCCACCGCAGATTTTTTTTAAAGGGTTTCTGTTTAAGTAAAAGAATACATTTTTTTTTAGGCACCTAAACACAATTATCTTAATTTCAAAATGCATAGAATCATAGAATTGTTAGGGTTGGAAGGGACCTTAAAGATCATCTAGTTCCAA
>VWZL01002761.1:130914-164199 GCA_013396915.1 Stercorarius parasiticus
GCCCAGCCTATATCGGTGCTTGGGATTGCCCCGACCCAGATGGAGGACCTTGCACTTGGTCTTCTTGAACTTCATGAGGTTGGCATGGGCCCACCTCTCCAGCTTGTCACTGTCCCTCTGGATGGCATCCCTTCCCTCCAGCGTGTCAGCCGCCCCACACAGCTTGGTGTCGTCGGCAAACATGCAGCTTAGTGCTGAAATACTTGTAAATCTGAGGTAGTTATTCCCTGCAAATAAACTATTGTGAGGTGAGCTCTGATGAACACATTTCCAAATGTTCTGGAAATGGTTGCTTAATCAGTCAGGTCTTGGAGGCTGGGGAACTCAGTGAAAAACTAAAAGGATTAGCCATAATATGCATCATCTATTTGTCCCTCTATCTGTATGAAATTTTTGTAATTCTTTTAATTGTTCAGATATTGGTAAACAGTAAAGGGGCACAGGACCCTTCTAAAAAAGAACATGTGAAACAGGATAAATACAATGGCAGCGGTTTGTTGTCATATTAAGATGCTTGTCTGTTTCTCCTCTACTTTGTTTCACTAAAAATGATTTTAAGGGGAATATCTCCAAACTGTACTGCTAAGTTTCAAGAACTTTCAAGTTGGCTTACTTTATGCAAAAAAATTCTACCTGTTTGTTCTTTCTCGTTGTTTTACGAGTGCTTTGCCCTCCGGACTTGCTTTGTTTTTACTAGTTTCTGAGATTTATTTAGAGACTGATTTCTTGTGTTCCTGACTCATGCAAAATTGAAGAAACAACAAACTAGTTTTAAGAGATGTTATAAGAATTTTGCTAATGTGAAGAATAAAGACTGTTCTATTAACCTGATTGTGAAACTGATTGGAGGAGTTCTCCATTCTGTTTTAGTTGGCCTGAGAAAATAGCAAGCTATGCACTACAGATGATCTAAAGATTGAGATTAATCTCTATTTGCTTGATTGTAAAATACATTTGTTTCTCCTTATATCCTGTGTAGGGTAAAAAATGTATCTTTGCTTTGCAATAATTCTCCTCGCTGTTATTATTAATAAAGGACATTGCTCTGTTTCCCAGCAATAGATGCTATTGGACCAAGGCCTAGATCCACAAAAGGCCTTAGATGCTAATGTGGGATTTAGGTGACTAAACCCAACAGTTAGATCCTCAAAATCCCTACTCAGCTCTTGTCTAATCCTTTAGGTGCCTAAAATCCGTAGGAGCCAAAGGTACTAACATCAGACTTCCCAATACCTATGTCTCTGTTTACTTGGAAGTTCATTAGATGGTGTTTATCTCCTTTCTGGTCATTTAGGCATTTTCAGAGCATGTTTGCAGCTTTCAACTCCACAAAATGCAGCAGCTTCTTTGTCCCAGAGTGGTAAAGTGCTCCTTATGAAGTAATTCAGAGATTACATTCTTGGGGAGAGAGTGAAAAAGGACCAGGTTCAATCCATCCTCTTCTTGCTGGGACTCAGCTCAACATCTCCTTCCCCCCAGGACAATGGCTTACCCAGCACTCTTGCTGTAACAATTCTGGCCATGTGCTTTTCTACTTACTCAACTATAGTGTATTCTCTTCCAGCTAAATCATGAAAGAGAAGTCTGAGCCGGGGTTAATTATTTTAGAAGGATATAGCTGCCTCTTATGGATCCTTCAGGAAAAGTCTAAGACTCTTAAAAGCTGTGGTGGACAGAAGAACATCCTTGTTAGACATGGGTGAGTCACTTGAAAAATTCTAGGTCATTGTGGATACAAATATTAAAGTGCCTATGGACAAAATTTAGATCTGAGGACTTAGTTATTCTTTCCCCATAGATTCATAAAGCTACTTTTCTGGCATTTGGTAAATGGCATTCATCTGAATGTAGCAGCAAAGAAGCTGGATGGTGAAAACATTAGGAAATAAACACAACTGAATTAGGAACACTAATTCTTCTGTTGTTGCTCAGTGGAAGTTTCACAGTAGATTCTGAATGGAGGGAGTCTCAGGGGTCTCCCCATATTACTCTATTGCATGTTTTCCCTCTCCTGGACCATCAGTAAATACGTCCATGAACGTAAAATGCAGTAAAATTGAAAACCTGATTAAACTAGAACTAGTTTAATTTAGCACTAAAATGCTTAAAAATGAAATTCAGGTTCCCTGTTATTCTCCTTCACCTTGCCATTATGAGCATTACCAGTCACTTAGCTGGTTCACACAGGAATCTCCAGTAAAAGATATCAGTAACGTCGTGAAGTCAGATACTAGGATTACAAAAGCCTATGAAACCTGAGGCTGGTACTCTTGAGGGTATTCATTGTGAGAGAGTCTTTAGATATGTGATCAGGCAGTGTTTTGTTGTTTGTTTTTTTCTTTCATCTGGACTCTGCCTCTTCTAGCATGCAGAGGATAATCTTAGTGCTAACTAATCTGCTCAGGACCTTGTTTTATCCTCATTTTCTTTCTCTGGAACACTTCTCTGAAGATGAAATTACAATTTTCCTCACAGGTTCTTCTTGGGCAAGCACCCAAGAAGAATTTATTTTCTGAATGCTGTAGTTGGGATGGTGTTTGTACTCCACAAACGGGGTGTCCTAATGCTATCCCACTCAGAAATGTATTCACGGTTGTTTCAGAACATATCCTTCCTCATTCACTGTTCATCTGTAGCTGTCATATAAACTCCACCTGCTTTAAACCTCAAAGTGCAAGAACACTGACAAAACGCAAGGCTCCTCTGTCCCATTCCCTACCGTGCATACACGCTGGGCGAAATTAGTGGCAAAGACCTTATTAAGGCATAGGATTTCAGGAAGGTAAATGTTGGTAAGTTAAGAAAGGCAAGGCCTAATTATGATTTTGGAGATATTGATGCTGACGATAAGACAGTGTACGCAGACAGGCAGCTGTTCAGAATCATTCTTGTCTTACAGCATAATGGCATTCTGATATTAGCAACTACTCATGGTACCCATGTAATGAAATTGGTAAGATTGTAGCAGTATGAAAGCAGGATCAGATTACAAGGAAGTAACACTTGAGGTAAGAAACATTAAAATCCCACTAGAAAACAAAATATATGAAGAGTCTGGTCTGTTGGAAACTTCTCTTAGACTTGCAGGCTTTTTGAGCGTGTGTACATTTTGGTTTTGTCCCAGTACATTTGTCCATATGATTTCTTTGTGAAAGGTAACCATGTGAGGTTCTTAAGGCGTGGAAAGACTGTTAAATTTCTTTTACTAAGTATTTTCAAACTTTGAGTCCAAAGTGAAAAATTTGGGAAATGTGACAGCTGCCAATGCTAGCTGGCATATTTACCTTAATGGACACTATTAGGAAATGCTGTTTCTCTGACAAAGGAAACAGAAATGCTCTATGGCTTCTTTTAGCCTAAAAAAACAAACTCTTTCTAGGGTTAAATCAAGGATCTTGGTATAAAATGAAGACCGAGAAAACAGAATGTTGGTAGGCACCAGATTTCCTGTAAATTGGACATGAATCATAACAGCAGCTGGCCCATCTCTGTTACCGAAACAGCTTGGGTGCTTTGGGGAAAAAAAGCTACTTGCTTGGCAGTCCTGTTGAGGTAGCTGGTAAACAAATCTCTGTGTTTGGTTTGGTGTCAGGATTGTTTTCAACATTTTATTTTGATTTATCCAAGTTTTCTATTAGATGCTCTGAACTCTTGTCCTGAGACATTTTCATTGCCAATAAAACTCACTGCAGAGCAAGTTCATGCAAAGCTGCAGTGTTCAAATTCTGAAGAGCAAAATGGTGACAGTAACGCCCTATGTTTATGCTTCTAGTAGTGTCTGGCTTTTATACTTCAGGCTATCTTGATCTATGATTTGGAGAAACAGTCGTAAGAACCTGGGAGGTTATTTTATTTAGTGTCTTCCGTGCATGTGTTAGAAAACCTGTAGTTTATACCAGATAGTCACAGCCAAAGGAAAGGAATAGATATTAACAATGATATCTTTAGAAACAGAATCATAGAATGGTTAGAGTTTAAAAGCACCTTAAAGATCATCTAATTCCAACCCCCCTGCCATGGGCAGGCACACCTCCCACTAGACCAGGTTTTTCAAAGCCCCATCCAACCTGGCCCTAAACGTTTACATGGAAGGGGCATCCACAACTTCTCTTGACAACTTTTGCCAGTGTCTCACCACCCTCACAATTAAGATTTTCTTCCTAATATCTAATCTAAATCTATCCTCTTTCAGTTTAGAACCGTTCCCCCTTGTCCTATTGCTCCACTCCCTGATAAAGAGTCCCTCTCCAGTTTTCTTGTAGGCCCCCTTTAGGTAGTCAAAGGCTGCTATAAGGTCTCGCCAAAGCCTTCTCTTCTCCAGGCTGAAAAACCTCAATTCTCTCAGCCTGTCCTCATAGCAGAGGTGCTCCAGCCCTCTGATCATTTTTGTGGCCCTCCTCTGAACCTGTTCCAACAGATCTTTCCTCTGCCGAGGGCTCCATAGCTGGACGCAGTACTCCAGGTGGGTCTCACCAGAGCGGAGTAGAGAGGCAGAATCACTTCCCTCGACCTGCTGGCCACACTTCTTTTGATGCAGCCCAGGATGCATTTTTTTCTGGGCTGCAAGCGCACATTGTTGGCTCATGTTTAGGTTCTCATCCACCAACACCCCCAAGTCCTTCTTTGCAGGAGTGTGCTCTCAATCCATTCCCCACCCAGCCTATGTTTGTGCTTGGGATTGCCCTGAACCACATGGAGGACCTTCCACTTGGCCTTGCTGAACTTCATGAGATTGGCATGGACCCACTTCTTGAGCCTGTTCAGGTCTCACTGGATGGCATCCCTTCCCTCGAGCATGTCAACTGCACCACACAGCTTGGTGTTGTCGGCAAACTTGCTGAGGATGCATTCAATTCCACTGTCCATGTCACCGACAAAGATGTTAAACAGCACCAGTCCCAGAATTGACCCCTGCGGAACACCACTTGTCGCTGATCGCTATTTGGACATCAAGCCATTGAGTGCATCTCTTTGAGTGTGACCATCCAGACAATTCCCTATCCATCGAGTGGTCCATACATCAAGTCCATGTCTCTCTAGTGCCTCCTACTTAATTGTCAGTATCTGTCTTCAGATTTTAGTTTCTAACCTATGCCTATTTTTGTGTTGAGACTAAATATTAAACTAGGTAAGAGACTTGGTTTAGTCTCATAGCTGAAACACTGCCTTCAAGACAGAATGTGTTTATGAATTGGTATTTGTAGTATAGGTGTCAACTGCTGTACTACTTACATTTGTTCCACTTTTTAAATGGATTTAATCCTTAGCCCAGTGTTTCTTAGTTTTGCTAAGTATTTCCATTGTAATATTGAAACTGTTTATTTTGTATCCATTTTTTGCTAAGTTAGATTAACATTATGCCATTAAAAGATTTTTCTCCTCCAATGCCAACTGTGAGTCTTTAACTATCTTTTCAGTACCCTTTACTCCCATCTTTCCTCTCAGTCATCTCCTGACCCTGGCCTTGCAGAAATGATTGTCTAGTGTGTGACTCTGAACATACAACCAAAACGGTCATGCCAGTTTAGAAATTATTAGGGGAAATCTGACGGGTTGACAGCCTCCAGCTACCGGGTTAGTTAGGGTGAGCTCTTCCACTTCTATGAAACAAAAGTCTTGTAGATATGTAGATGTGTGTAGATGTGGTGATGTAGCAATCTGCTTTGTCCTTACCCTGTGAGATAATGGCAGAGGATCAATGCTCTTCCTGCATTATAAATACTACTGCTAAAGTACTGAAAAAAAAGGAAGAAGAAGCTGTGAGGTCTTTTATACTTCTTTTGGGTATTGTAGTCATGGATGCTTTTCCTTTTAAAAGTATCCACTATATTAAATCTGATCTCTCCTGTTTTCCCTAAAAGGCTCTCTGGAAGTCCCATATGAGTATTATGAGTTTTCTCAGTCCTCCATTGAAATGCAAAATGGATTAGATATTTCTCCCAGGTGTCTCTCAGTGTTTCAGTTAAGTAGGCGTTAATAAAAATATCTCAAAGCATTAAACATTCCAAATAATAAACCACTTCCCCACTCTATTAATTAGGCTTTACTTATATGCCACTGTGATGATAATCCCACCTGTTCTCCAGCCGTCTATAGTCTTCCAGGAGAAATTCAGATTTCCTCATATAAATAACAGGCAGAACTCCCTCTTCTCATTTTTTAAAATTAGATTTATTTTTATAAAGTTTCTGCTTTAGATTGTCTTTAAAACTGACTTTGAGTGGTGATTCCAGATGTAACTATACTAATAGCTAATTTTTCCTTCTAACAGGGGCAACTTAACCTTCCATTTCTTTGCCATCAATGAAGTGCTAGTAGATGACTTTTCACACAGCCACGTGGCCAATAACAACTAGTACCACTTTATCGTCACGGAGAGTCTTCAAGCCTTCCTTGATGTATTGTTGACTCTATTCTGCAAGCCCTGCTTCACTCCCCGTAAGACCAGAAGGCATTTTCTGCTAAATTTCCAACAAACTGGAGGCAGGGAGCTTTTCATAGAAAACCCTTTCCTCTGCACTTTGCTTTACCTAGAATTACGTCAAAGCCAAGATTTTCTTTTAGCAACATATTGCACAATATCTTTTTTCCATCATTAACTGTGGATTCGTAATTATGGAAATTGAATCCACTGGCTACTGTTATAACCCATCTTTGTCCTTTGAAGCCACTACTGCCAGCAACACAGAATATTCCTTCAAATAGTGTTAGGATTTCCCAAGTGAAGCCCTGTAGTGCTCCCAGATATTACAGTATGTAGAGCACATTGGAAAACAATAATATGGACACCAAGGCAAAGCATAACATTCACTTATTATTGAAAAGCATCCTTTTAATGCAGAAATAATAAAATGAAATAACTATGTAATCTTGCCATTATTTGAAATTAAATAAATCCTCCACTTTTTTCCTCCCTCTTGTGATTACAAAAGTGTCTGAAAGGTCAGTTTGTATCATATAAACTGTCTATGCTGGAAAGGACTGTTTTATTTGGTATGTGAGGATATTATTCTGAAGAGTTTGTTAAATTGGCTTGTATGTACGTATTTCCTTGCATCACTTCAACTACTCACTCTTGTTGAGAGTCTATACTCGCAAATTTTTCACAGTAAGTAGACTATGTATATGTTTTCAACAGTAACTGTGTTGGTTATTCTCCCTCACTCTTCAGAACTAATGATTTTTCATCAAATATTTTTTGCTGAGTTTGATATTCATGGCAACCAAAGGACTGAATACACTGCCCGCAGCCTCGCTGGTGTGAGTAGCATTTCCTTCACCCAATTAAATCATCTCACCTCAGTCACAGGCAAAAGCAGTGCTAGACCTCCTCATTCGTGCAGTTTGAGGAAATGTATAGAAAAGATTTGTCTTTCTGGATTTGTCAGTGCACATCTTGCATCTTAAGCTCCTCGTACATGCCACGCCAGGTCATTTTGACTTTGTCCGTTGGGGATGTGAATGTGACCTGTGTGATCAATAGCAAGGTGCCAGTCCACCTTAAGTTCCCTTGTACAGCCCAGTATAATGAAAGAAAGCCCTACTAGTTTCTGCTCCTGCGTTAGATAAATCCATAAAATAGTGGCTAATGGTGTCCTTAGGTGATTTCTCTGGGTCAAGCTGTCCATTGTTTTAACAGAGTAGCAGTCCTGGCAGGGACAGGAGCAAATAAAGCATCGGGTAATTTGTGGCACCTTTTTAAGAGTTGCCTATCCTATACATAACCCCTATGTCAGTAATCTGGAAGTGCTTTGAAATCATTCACATTAGCGTGGCAGCTGAGGTTTGAGGGAATGGTGTTGATGAGGTGTGTTGGTGTTTCTGTGCATTTCCCGCATGCTTTCTTGGATCTCCAGGGGAATGGTCTGGAGAGGAAGACATTTTTTTCTCCTCCTCAAATCTGAGAACTGGTAGTGGATTTAGTGGTAGCTGAGTTAATTTTTCTAATGTGCAAAAGCATCAGGTTGCAAATGTTCCCATTGGGAACTCTTCCTTCTTCTGGATTAATGCCCACTTTTGAATCCTGTTTCTGCAAACAAATTCCACTTGGCTTGTCATCCCCAACATAAGTGCCCTCAGTTTTGTAAAATAAAGCCTATATTTTGTGCTGTGGGGAACTAACTGATTCCACAGAGGTCAGAGCTTTTTCTTTTTAACTATTACAAAAAATATCTAATCATCTAAATAACCTAGGAGAGTCTTTCAGGGAAAGGGGATAATATCCTTTTTTTCTTGATGTATCAGGTATTTTCACTGCGAAAGTCTAGTTACTGTAGTCCATGGATCTGGCAGGTTCCAGAATGCTATTGTAGAGGTTCCCAAGAGGGATGTCTTTTTTGAACTGCCCAGGAGGGATGTCTTTGCCTAACTTCACAGCTTGTCCTGCGAACATTTTTGGACATGCTTAGCTGGCTCTGCCACTGTTTCATTGTCTTGGAGGTTAGGTTTCGATGTATTTAACAATTTTTTTTTTCTTACAATTGCACACACATTTTCCTCACAATGTCTTTGTGATGCTTAATGCTGTGAGAAAAATCATATCACACAGGACTATATTTTGAGATACTGGTGTATAGAAGTGTTTGAGTGTCCTTTCCAGTTAGCTTGCCAGTAGTTGTGAATCTCTGCTTCCTCGTTTCTCCACTGGACTAGTTATCCACATCCTGTCATGCAGAAGACACGCTAATTTACTGTATTTCATCTCCTCTACCTGCTAGATTTTCTGGGAAGTGGCCAAAGGCTCTGAGACATTGTAATATATCCAGTAACTCACCAACACTGTGTGAGGGAAAGTTCCATCTAACTTTAGACCAAAATACAAGGAGGTAATAAAATCCATGCAAGTAAAAAACCAAAACAGTCATCTTCTCCATCCCTTCCCAAATGAAATGTTACTCTCTAAACTAATTTATTCTAATTTACTTTTCTTACAGTCCTTATTAGTAAAATAGAAAAATGTGAGTGGTGCTATGTGAAAGAAATGAAGTTACTGCTCTACAGCTCTTTGCAGACAGGACAACTCACAAAGGAATTTCAGAAGCAAAGCAAGTCTTCACAAAGTAAACACAAATATGGGCATGGCAAGATGCAGTGGTTGGGTCTTATTTTCACTGTGAGGACAACTAACTGTATTATTCTGATGTCCTTATGCTTGAAACTGAGATAGGAGTTCTCCCTGGAACAAATGCTCTAGCTCCATCACAAATTAAGGTCTTAGGGCTGGAATTAGTAAGTGAAGTTTTGTGTTTTCTGCTACAGAAATGTCAGACTACCTGATCATATTTTCTTCTAAAGTTTAAAATCTTCAACTAGAAGACTATTCTAAGCAATCAAGGGACATGCTTTTGAAAACTGTATCTAGTGAAGAAAAGCATTAAAGCTAAATTAATTTTCAGGGTCTCATTTTTACCTTGATTCCACAGTTGCAGTTCAGGTCGCAATAGGAGACAAGCTCTCAGTTACACAAGTACAGCACTAGGCAATTTGTGTAATACCTATGTCTATCAGTCACAGGTGAACTAGTCATTGCCAAAATATGCTCTCTGGGGAGAACTTTGCTATACAAACATTGTACTACTGGGAACTGGCAACATACTGTTTGTGAGAATAAAACACAGAGAGGTAGGTACAAGTTTCTGCTAGGATCTATATTTTCACTGGTAGCTGGATGTGAAGTATCCTTTTTAAAAACTAAGACATAGGACTTTAATTGAGCATTTGATTTGGAATCTCAACGAAGAGATTAGCATGGGCCAGAGATCCAATCTGGGTTGAAGAGTTGTGCATGAGCTGATGGGATTGAGGTGTCTACCTTGGCAGATGGAAACGGTCTTTAGAGAAGACTTGTGGTATTGCTGGACTCCTCTCAATAGCCTCTTGTTCTCTTCCTGTATTTTTCATTTGGCTTTATATGAAGCAGAGAATCCTGTATCTCATTTCCTGAGAGAAATGAGAGGTGAGAATGATCATGGTAGACCCAAAAGACAGAATATCCTCTGATACTTAAAATAACAGAGAGATACTGTGAATTAAAATATAGAAATAAAATTTTCCCAAGTTCCAACTTGTAACATCAAATCAATACTTGAACCCACCCGAAAATGTTAAATTTATTCCAAGATTCTAAATGGGTGACACAACTATGTTGTGTAGGAAGTCACTGCAGGAAGGGACCATGAAGTCTAGTTCCCTAGCTATTACAGGAAAAGGCAGAAACCAGCATGTAATCAAACCCTGTCTGGAAACCAATTACATTTTTTTCCTGATTTTTTCTTCTTAAAGGGTCCCCCAAAAGCTCTTTTAAGGAGGAATGTTTAGATTTAATCATTTGCTGCTGGTTCTTACCAGCTGGTTCTTTTGGGATGTCATGGTATAAATACTGCAACTGTTGTCTTTCAGTTTAATTACCTTTTCACCACCACTGATGTCTATCCATCTGTGTTTGCCGTGAGCAATACCGTCTCCTTTAAGACTTAGCAAAACAAAACTCCTTCCTTCTCCCATGTTTCCTTTTGGATCCTCCTGTTAGCTCTTCATGGAAGCTCTTGTGGTTTCAGTTCATCTGTATCAGACATGAAGGATGAGAATGACACACAGTATTTCAGATGATTTTTCTGTCGTGTCTGGACATGAAAAATGCCTCTCTCGTTCTTCAAAGGCTCTCATGTGGTATTGCCTGGGATAGCCCCTTGTATCAAGGAGACTGTTTCTTTTTCTCCAGTTGTTGCTACCGTCTGATAATAAAAAGAATCCTGACAATGTGTAAGGTGTTATAAAGGCTAGATATGTACTGCAAGATATTTAAAATGTAGTGACATTGAAAGTCAAGATGAATGTTAAACTCAGCTCACAGCTCACAAATAATTTAGAATCTGATTTTGTTAGGATCACAACAATTTCCTCTTTACCACATGCAGAATAATTTAAATTAGTTTAGCTGAATAGAGGCATGGCACACAACAGAATATAGCTACCATTAGCAAAGAAGAAGAAAAAGAGAGAATAAGACTAACCAGTAGTCAACTATCAATAAGTTACTTCAAGCTGTCTCCTTCAGTAGTAGTGAATAAAAAGCTTAAAGCTTCTCTTCTTCCTGTAGTAATACATATAAAGAACTGCATACCATGCAGCTGTCCTTTTTTCAGTCTTTAAAGTACAGGTAAATTTTGCAGAGAGAGCAGTGTTTCTCTGAAGGGCATTCCAGGCAGCATGGAAGAAAGCATGGAGAAAGGTCAGTGGGTAAATTGCTGCAAAATTAGAAACTGGCACTTATATAAGCTTATTATGAAAAAAACCCCACCAAACAACACACTGGGATTCCTGCTGTATTTTTTTAAACTTCAGAATTTGAAACATTTTATGCGAATTTAAGTAAAATATGATCCAGTGATAAAATACAATAGTGAATTGCTGTGTTTTTCAGCCTGCTTTTGATGTTTTCTTTACCTTTGCACTTAACTGGCTACTGAGATTTAGAACCACACATTACCACCCACCTTCTAGGCTGGTACTGACTAAAACTAAAGAAAGGGATCTTTGGGTGAGAGACTAAATTATTTCCTTTACTGGCTCATCCCCAGTGAGGTGCCCGCGAAACATTCCAACTAAGTTTTAGGCACAAAGTCCATGTGCGGATATAGATGTGACAATCTCTGGTTCATAAAGATGTCATGAATGCATATTACTGGATGAAAGGAACATTTTTTGTGGTCATTCAGAATGCCACTGAATATCAGAAATCTAGTCTCTTAGGCATCTGAATGAAGCTCAATGTGTTTGCATATTTGAAGCTCCAATGAAAAAATGGACATTTTGTCTCAGTTTTCTGGCTTACTCCTGAAATACTAGTGAATTTAGTTCTGAATCCCACCATCCCACTGATAGCAAAAATCTCAGTAAATTCAGTAAGAAGTTGGACTTTATACTTTTTTTGTCTCCATTATGCTGGAACGTTTAAGTGTTGCCTACTCACACAGCTGGATTGCGGACTTGATATTTCACTTTTTTCTGTAGTTAGTTGCAAAAGAAAATAGACACCACAATCCATTCAGAGGTTTATCAGTCACTCAGAGGAGTTATTTATTTTTGTTATTTTGTACACCAAGTGCATCAGCTTCCCTGGTAGTAAAGCAGGTTGGGGATGAAACTGGTTCTAGAGCAAGCAGCCTCCCCTTTCTCTTCTTTGTGATGGGTGTGAACCCAGAAAGGCGCCACATGAGAATGAGGGTCTTTGATGCTCACCACAGGGTCCAGAGGTGAGATCCAAGGTCCATTTCTCTCTCCTTCCATCTTTGATTGGTTGTTGAACTCGGTATATGAGGTAACAAGCCTTTGAGTCCAGCCCCATTCCTAACTGCCAGTTCAAGCCATAACTCAAAAGCTGCTATAAGCTAATAATAAGCTATAAGCTCCTGCACCAGGATGAGTGTAAGTTGGATACAAATCATTGTGAGGATAAGGCTGTTCAACACAGTTCCACAGATGGTATTTTCAGTTTGGACTGAGGTCTATCAATCCCAGAAATGCTGTTTTTGTAACATTATGCAAAAATTTGCATGTAGGAACAAGGTATAGCTTCCTTGTATAGCTTTCGCTCTAAATTGGACAGATATGGATTTGATGGATGGACTGTTCGGTGGGTGAGGAATTGGTTGGATGGTCGCATGCAGAGGGTAGCAGTCAACGGCTCAATGTCCAGAAGGAGATCTGTGATGAGTGGTTTCCCTCAGGGGCCCGTACTGGGACCAGTACTGTTCATCATCTTCGCCAATGACACAGACAGTGGGATCGAGTGCACCCTCAGCAAGTTTGCGGACAACAGCAAGCTGAGGGGTGCAGCTGACACACCTGAGGGATGGGATGCCATCCAGAGGGACCTGGACAGGCTTGAGAAGTGGGTCCATGTGAACCTCACGAGGTTCAACAAGGCCAAATGTAAGGTCCTCCATGTGGGTTGGGGCAATCCCCGGTATCAATACAGGCTGGGGGCAGAAGGGGTTGAGAGCAGCCCTGAAGAAAAGGACTTGGGGGTACTGGTGGACGAAAAGCTAAACATGAGCTGACAATGTGCATTTGCAGCCCAGAAAGCCAACTGCATCCTGGGCTGCATCAAAAGGAGCGTGGCCAGCAGGTTGAGGGAGGTGATTCTGCCCCTCTACTCCGCTCTGGTGAGACCCCACCTGGAGTACTGCATCCAGCTCTGGAGCCCTCGGCACAGGAAAGACGTAGACCTGTTGGATCGGGCCCAGAGGAGGGCCACAAAAGTAATCAGAGGGCTGGAGCACCTCTGCTATGAGGACAGGCTGAGAGAGTTGAGGTTTTTCAGCCTGGAGAAGAGAAGGCTTTAGGGACACCTTGAGCAACCTTTCAGTACATAAAGGGGCTTATTAAGAAAGATAAGGACAGACTTTTTAGCAGGATAGAAGGGTTAATGGTTTTAAATGAAAACAGGGTAGATTTAGACTAGATATAAGGAAGAAATTTTTTACCATGAGGGTGATGAAACAGTGACACAGGTTGCCCAGAGAGGTGGTAGGTGCTCCATCTCTGGAAATGTTCAAGGTCAGTTTGGATGGGGCTCTGAGCAACCTGATCTTGTTGAAGATGTCTCTGCTCATTGCAGGGGGATTGGAGTAGATGACCTTTAAAGGTACCTTCCACCCCAAACTATTCCATCATTTCCCTTCAAAGTATTCTTATTTCTGCAAACTTTGGGCAGTTCTTAAAGGCAGATGGATGGCAGCTGCACTTTAATTTGTTTGGTTTTTTTCTCCCCAGTTAAAAAAAGTTAGCATTTGATTTTACAAGTGCTCCTATGGTCTCCATCTCCAGAGTGACTCTAATAATAACATTGGATTTAGGAAAGGAAATTTGCTTCTCCCTTCCTGACTGATTTTTGTGGTGCTTTTTTTGTTTGTTTGTTTGTTTGTTGTTTGTGGGGTGTTTTTTTGGTTTTTTTAATTATCAGGGTTGTGTACAGAAAGAAGCCCATGGAGAAGTCATGTGGAGATATGGCACCTTTGGTGTTTTGGATCTGGGACAAAGACAGATGCGTGGTGACAGGCGTATTGGTCTGAGAACAGGTTCTGTCAGCTGTAAAGACCCATTTCATAGGATTATTAGCTGGAAATTAAAACTTTGCTGTAGGAAACTGACGATATCACAGTAAATCCTTAGTTTCCTTGGGGGACCTCTTGGGAATTCTGGTCTTCTATCCGTCCATGTTCAAGTGATCAGTTCAGTGAAGAGGTTCTTGCAAAGTCTGGTGATTTTGTTTCTACTTGACTTTCCACCCTTGCTGTTTCTCCCACAGTGACACAGAAGGATCGAGTTATTGGCAGGGATAGCTTTTATACCAGACTAATTCGTTACCATGGGAATTTTGTATTTTACTGCTCCAAGGGGAGTGCAAACTTCTGGCAAACTGAACTGAGGAATTTGCTCACAACTTTGCTTTGCAGTGAGCCATCTCCTACCCTGAACTGCTAGGAAAATAGGACTTAGGCCGATAAAGAGGGAACTCATTTGTGGTTTGTTTAAAATGCCTTTCGGCATTTTTCAACATGTTCTCTGCTCTTATAAAGCTGGGGATAATGTAGACAGGGCCATGTTGCGTCTCCAAGACACACACAGTCTTGATGAAAGCTCTGAACAGAGCTTATCTTCTGAATGAAATTACCTTAATAACAGAGCATAACTTCTGTTTCTGTCAGGAGAGTGGTTGCCACAGTGATAGGATAACCCAGTTTTGTCAAAAACTGTAAGTATCAAAGTAATCTTAACACACCCACTCTTATTTTGGCATTCTGACTCACGGGATTAGTGGATTAGTGTGCTCTATTTGTGTACCAGTACTGCGACTAGTGAAGCGTGATAGATCTTGCAGAAGGAGAGCTGCTCAAAAGATATTTTCAGCTTCAAGTCTCCAGAGGTTTGAATAGTCCGGATGAGCTTCAACTACATATCTGAACATGCAGTACAATTCGTACTGCCTTCCTCACTTATCCTGTGGTTGGGAAACTGCAGTGATGCTTCTCTATGTTTTGCTCCTTCCTGGGTGCTTTATTGCGCAATGTAGATGTAATCCAGACCCTAGCTAAATACACATGCAAACATACAAGAATTTGGGGTATTAGAAAACTTCTGTTAAACAAAACAAAGTACTTCTTGGTTCATTTAAAAATAATCATGGTGCTTGATTTACATATACTTTGGAATATCCTCAAAATAACTGTTCCAAATCTATAATTTCAGCTACTGCATCTGGCACAGTCATATTTAATTGGGTTAAAAAATGTAATCCTAGAAGTATAAATTCTAAATCTTTGCACATTCCTGGGATTCCAAAAACATGCATACTTTTACAATTTAGCTTTTGCAAGATCAAGCCCTGAGTGCCTTCCGTGCCCACTGGCTTGAAAACAGTTGAATACCCTTACCATATCAGCAGAAGAGAGAACTGAAGACATTCAGACCAACCCTGGAGAACCATTACAAATTAATTAATTCATTTGCTTCACCTTTGGAGGTAATAAGAATTTTTTTTTTTTTTTTAATCAGACTCCCTCCTCCTACAGCCACCTTTTCAAAACTACAGTATTATGAGGCATGGACATCTCTTAGTTCTATTGTCTTTAAGTTTATATAGCAAAGGTGTATGCACTTACTAGCTTTCTAAAGCAGGTATCTTAGTGTAAAACCATGATAGAAGTTACCTCTGACCTGGCTGTAGATTGAAACAGGAAGCTTAAAGAGTTGATTGTGCCCCATGACCCACGACCACTGTATTTCCCAGGGTCCATTTAGGTTTGCGAAACTTCAAGGTACTCAACATTAATGTGGCTAGAGACGGGAGGTTGAAGGATGTGTGAAGTCTCAAGATTTCAGTCAAGTATCAAAACAGACAGTTTTGTTGCAGTTTTAAATTTGTCCTCTAAGCTAAAGTTTAAAGATGCTGCATGTACCAATGTTTATTTATTAGTGGTGTATACATATATATATGAATTGGAAATGGTATATATATGAACTGGAAAGTTGATGAAATGTGTCAAGAACAACTGAAGTCACAGCCTCTGAAGTACTGGCACACTACTGACGCTGGTAAATAAATCCTGATACTGCCGAATAAAGCAGTTTCACCAGAAAGGGGGTGGTCAAACACTGGAACAGGCTTCCTAGAGAGGTGGTGAATGCCCCGAACCTGTGAGTGTTTCAGAGGCATCTGGACAATGCCCTTAACAACATGCTTTAACTTTTGGTCAGCCCTGAGGTTGTCAGGCAGTTAGACTAGATGATCATTGTAGGTCCCTTCCAACTGAAATACTCTATTCTTATTTTTTTGCAACAGTTTTCAGCTTGATGTAGAAACATATACCTTTTGCATACAACTTACACACTTCTGTCTGACCCTCTTTACCTGCCTATATGACTTTTTGTAATTATCTTTGTTCCTGATACCCTGAAATTGTTGCCAGACTCCATGACTTTGGCTGTCTGCAATGTCACTGATGCTATCACCTTGGTGTAGACCACTTCCCACAGTACAGCTGCTCCCAGTCCAAATCTTACCTGAAGTGCCATCATCAGACTGACAAGAAAGTGAATACCCCAAAAGTGATAGAGCAGAAGCTCTCCTAGAACAAATGAACTGCTTGCTCTGTCAGATGAACGGTGGCTTTTCTTGTTTTTATGTGGTACCTGACAGCATTGTGAGACTTCTTGAAAAATCAATGTCATAATAATGATTAATTCTAATAAGGTTAACATAGAAAGAGCTCACTATTATATCTTTAATACAGAGAAGTGGTCTTCCCTGTAACTGTTGGAAGAAACTGAAAATTAATAATTAAAGGTGAATTAGATAAATAGTTTTCTTTTCATCAGTCTTTTCTTACACAGTATCAAGAAATAGCAGAATTTCCTGCTTAAGTCAGTAAGATTTAGGATATTTGTTTAAAGAAATTCAGGTGAAGATGATTTTAAGGCAATTTAAACTGATATGTATTAGAAAAAGTGCAAGAATTGAGAGTTAAATTGACTAAAAACTGATGGGAATTAGAAAATTACTTAAATCTTAGTATTTCGAAAGGAAACAGAAAGGTGGTCCTAAACATTGAATAATGCTTATGATAATGCTCCAGCTTCTGCTGCTAAGTCTTCATCCTTCATCTTTTAGGCCTTTTCAGGTCTTTGTTTCTCAGCTAAGACTGCTGAATGCCAGTTACTGTCAGTCCTGAAGGTATTACATTCTTAAAATGTCTCAAAAGACATTGCTTTTCACTAACTCGAAAGACAAAAAAATGAGGTTTTGTATATGAATTCAATATTTTGTATGAAAATGTAGGCGCTTTCTCTATTTTAACCACAATATAAATCAGCACAGAAAACAATGTAGGTTTTGGCATCTGTGTCATGTTAGTTTTGAATGATGAATACATACCAGGTTTGGGAATCACAAAAGCTGCTTGTGTGGCATGTTACAGTTTTTCCAGTGCATCTACTAGTACTTGAGCTTTCCACGTCCTAAATCCTTTGTTGTGCTCCTTGGCATAGCCCATTGGGATTTCCCACTAAGCACATGGAATCTTCCCTTGGGATTCATCAGCCCAGGAGTGTGCCACAAAAAGATAAAAATGGAAGCCTGTAGGGAACAAAGAGGCATCATTTTATCTTAAAGAGGGTAGATTTAGATTAGATATTAGGAAAAAATTCTTTACTGTGAGGGTGGTGAGGCACTGGAACAGGTTGTCCAGAGAAGCTGTGGATGCCCCATCCCTGGAGGTGTTCAAGGCCAGGCTGGATGGGGCTTTGAGCAGCCTGGTCTAGTGGGAGGTGTCCCTGTCCATGGCAGGGGAGTTGGAACTAGGTGATCTTTAACGCCCTTTCCAACCCGAACCATTCTGTGATTCTGTGATTCAGAAGTGTTCTCAAGCAGGATCACATACCCTTGCACGTACTTGACAGATATTTTTCTGAACTATTCTCCCAGTTATCCAAGAGGTACCACAGCATACTGAACTAGCCTAGTCCAGTGTTTCAGCATCTTTTGATGAGAACATTTTCCTTAATGTAGTCACAGTAAGATTTGTTCTAGATCTTCCTTCTGTTTGACTGAAAAAGTTTTTCATGGTAGTATTTACAGTCTTTTATTTATCAGAGGGCCACAATCATGTCCTTCTTGGTCTTCTCTCTTCTAAAGAAAACAAAGTCCTCGAGCTTCTTTGTAACTTTTTTTTTAATATATACTCTTTATTCTATTCTCCTCAGGATTCACCCAGGCAATCTACATCTTTCAAAAAATGTATTGTTCAAAACTGGATGCGGAATGCCACCTCAGGTCTCTCAGTCCCCTTAAAGAAGGTGGATTAGCCATCATTCACCTCTGTATTGTGTTGAATGTACTGCTTCTTGTACTTAGTTTAGTTTATCTCATGTTTCCTTGGATGTATTTCTCACTATCCTTGGTCTAGACCTATTCTAGTTTAATGAGTACAATTGTAAAACGCCGTTTCATCTTACTGATTAGTTAAATTTAAGAGATTCTCTTGTGTAGAAATACTTCTTAAAGATCAAACTAATCACACTAGTGATATAGTCTAGTTAGATAATTTCTAATACAGGTAGAAAATTATACACAAGTGAAAAAGTTCTCTGTTTATTTTTTAACACATCAGTTCTCTCATTTACTTCAGTGGGAATTTTTTTTTCTTTGGATCAAATTCAGGTATTTTTGGAAGACTATCACGACATTTTTAGCAGTCTTTACAGGTGTTAAACAGGGTTCATAGCTGATAAGAAACCAAACATTTTGCTAAGGATTTTTGGCACAATCCTATTAGAGCACACAAAAATTCACTTAATCCAGCATCTTTCCTCCAGCACTGTCCGTGAGCAAAATCTTGAGAAGAATCTACAAGAAAACCATGAAATAGAGAATTATGGTAAAACATGCCCGAAAGGAAATTACTTCCTAACCCTATTTCCTGGTGGTTGCTTACTCTTTAAGGAATGAGGTCCCAAAACTTAATCATGTTTTATGTGAGAGGGTATCTGTACAATTCACATAATCCTTAACCTTTCTGTGAATCCTGTAATGGCTTTCTCCTTCAGTTAGTCCTGTATTAACAGGTTGGTTATATATAAGGGTTTATTACTCAGAAAATGCTTATTTTTATGTATTTTTTACTTTCAACAGCTTTAAATGACTTGCCTTTTGATTTTGTCAGATGTCCCCTTGATCCCGTATTACAGGAGTGAGTAAAAAAACAAACAAACAAATTGACCTTCTCTGAACTGTTCAAATATGTTCCTCTTCGCACAAAAATCATATCCAGTCATCATCTGTTATAATTTTTTTTTTCTCCTTTCTATTTCTGCTGTTTCTGGTTTCATTTGGAGGTATATCTCCTCCAAATGAGGACATGTAACAGGCATGGCATTGTGTTGTTGAAGTACACAGTGTGAAGTGAGGGGCAGAATATCTTCCTAGTCCAAACTCGTGGGAACCCCTGATACTCACAACTACTTAAAGTTTTTCTGAGAACATTTATGATAAATTCTCAGTCTAGAGAGAAAAAGTGAAACATACCACAAGCCCCAGTAGTACAGCTCACAATTGTTGCAACATCCCACAACTTCTACTGAAATCTAACCCAAACAATTTAATTGGGTCATTATAGTCTGAAAATTTTGATTCAGAATTTTTAAGTTTAAAGCTTTGTTTTGCTCCTATTTTGCTCCTGTGATATTACCTCTCTCCTTTACAGGATGTAAAGCTAAAACCCAGATTCTCGGAGTTCAAAGATACCAAAAAGTTGGTTTGGCTCAGGTGGTGGTGACCACATAAAAGCTTTAAGTTTTTCCTTGTTTCATGTGGCTTTTTAGTAGGTTGGACAACAAAAATAGTAGGATGAGGCTGAGCAGCACATCCAAACTTACTGTAGTTCTTTCAAAAAAAAAGAAAAGAATGGATGAAAAAGTCTGAATATAAAGAAATGTTCAGCTGAGAATTTTTTATGATCTTCTAAGCATAAATAGGGGTATAGAGACTCAGAAGAGTATGTACAGTCAATAAAAGTAGCAATTGTTGTTGCCAGTTTTATGGATACAGTTTCAGGAACAGCTTCAACCTAAATCATTACCAGGGGTGAAACTTTATTGATAGCTAACATTAATTGGCAAGTATTTTAATTTTAGTTTACATGACCGCTCTTCAAATATGATAATTCCTAGCCAGTAAATATGTGAATCAAGAACTGGTAGTGGAGCTATTAGAAGTGTGAGAATCTGTGGTCTGAGCAGGCACACTTAGTCAGACCAATGTCATCTAATGCTTATATACTCCCTCCAACAGTGGCCAAAAGAAGATGTGTAGGACAAGGTACATAAATTCAGCAAAGCATCCCTAGAGCAATCTCCCAGCCTGTCACAACATGTGATTCTGTGGATTCCTAACAGTGTGTGGTGTATACCTAATCTTCCATGTATTTCTCTGCCTTGAACTTTTCCAGTCTCCCATTGGGCCCATGTAAAGTTTTAGCATCTACAACATGCTGTGGTAGAAATTCTCTAACCTGTCATGTTCTGCTTCCTTTTGGCTGGTCTGTTTGCTGTTTGTCTCTTGTGTAATTTCTAACAGTAAGTTGTTTTCTGTGGTAAATATAGTGGGTGCAGTTCTTTACCTCTTTACCTATCCAGAGGCTTTTCAAAGTTACCTGTGAGACTTTTTCCAAAGTTTCAAGATGTGCGTAATGAACAGTTTAAAATAAGGTAAAGTGTTTCTATGCATCTCAACTAACTTTAGACAGAGTTAGGCTTGTAGTCTAAACCAGTTGCCCAAGCTTCCTCTACTATCAACAGAGAACAACAGAAGCTTCTGGGTAGTGATTCAACCTGTTTATTTTAGGCATCCATTTTCGTCTGGAGTGAGTTGCCCTTTGCAGGTCCTTGTCTCTCCATGAAGGAGGAGTCTGGAGAGCCAGCTTAGACAAGCTGCTCCACTTTCACAACTAAAAACAGATGCCATGAATCCCAGTCTAAGAGCTCATAAACAGTATTTACTTTGAACTCTCAGAATCTGGGAAGACATTGTAATCTGAAAGCAAAGGAGGAATAACCTAATGAAGTAACAATGCACAAGCATGTTAACACACTCTTCCAAGGAGCTTCCAAGGGCTGAATGAATAAGGCAGCCTGGCAGCAGAAGCATAGACTTAGAATACAGAAAAACTGTTTCTGGGGTCTGGATTCAGGTCAGGATCAAGTAGTCCTCCAGAGGGTCATTTGGGTCAGATATTCTGCTAAGAGAGGAGAAACATCAAAATAGCCACAAAACTGCACAAGTGAAACATAAAACTTTGTGTTCCTGCCGTGTAGCCTGTGTCTGTTATCCATAACACGGAGGTGTGAAAAGCATGGTTTGTGATAGCTTTCACTACATAGACTGCATGAATTCATCAAATTCTAGATGTTCGCTGGTTCATTGACTTCTACTGATACAGAGTTAGGGTAGATGCTCTGAAGGTTTATCAATGAAGACCTGTTTTGTCCTTGTTCCATACAAGTCATTCCTTTACTGGGGAATAGGCTAGATTTTCATTTTGATGCACTTAATTATGTTGTATTGACCCAGAACTATCAGCATGTGTTTACTAGAGGGACTAACAGGGATTTAACTCTCCCATTAGCCGTGATCCACACGTGCTCACTTTTCACACACGAAGCTATCATGCAGCTGCATTGCTGCGTCTGCCCTGTTTAGACTAGTTTGTTTCCATCCACAAATTGCATATGTTTTTTATGTGTATTCCCAGAAGTTCCCATGCTGTGGTTTATTAATGAACCACTGGTGGTCCACTTGCTTGTGGTGTATGTAGAACAACTTTGGCTCTCCTTCTTTCCAGCTGCTAATATAGGTATTTGACTGCTTAGAGAAAAAGCCTGGCGGCCTGTAGAAGCAGCTGAAAAAAAAGGAGCACAGACAATTTGTACTCTTCATCCAGTGACTGCTGCTGCACTGGAGCCAAGGCTCACTAACAGCCACTCCTAGGAAGGTGATAGCACTTCATGACAAACTCTCAACAACCACTTAAGTATGTAGTCCTTGCTATTCATCCCTGCTCACCAGTCAATATCACTTTTTAAGGTGAGTGCTTTCCTGTCATGTTTTTAGCCTACATATCAAAAATCAGTCAGATCTGTTTTCTGTTTCTTGCTAACTTCGATCATGTTGTGTCATATCTTTTTCCAGTTGATGTTTTAATCTGAATTCAGCTGATACTTAATATCCTTGCAATGAACAAAAGCTAGGTCAGGAGTATGTTGCTTCAGTTCCACTGAGATGAGCTTGGTTGAGTGAAGGATTGGTTGAATATTTTTTTAGCACTGTGTATAAAGAAATGTATCCATGAATATGTGGGCAGAGAACACCCAGTTTGAAATTTTCGGGCAAAATTTTTTTCTTTTTAAACACCATGCTTTTCAACAATCCAGACATGATCAATGTTTCAAAGTGATGAATCATAGTGCAAAATGTGAGCCATATAAGACCTCATTTCTCAAAGAACAGTGGAAAACTAATCAGAAAAAAATTTTCTAAAAAGAACTGGCTAGTGTATGCACCTCAAGATTTTAGCATAAATATTGTGACATGTTTTGCTTGTGCATGTGTATGCATGTGTTTAATCCTCATCCAACAAGTGTTTTGATGCTATTGGGAGTAAAAGAAATAACGTTGTTTAGTCACTAAACCACATGTCCTCTCTACAAAACCAAGAAGTCTTATGACTTGAAGTTTGAAAATTTACCTAGCCATGTTAATATCTAAATCACTGTTGGACCTCTCTTCCTTTTCCCAACCAGTTCTCCCTCAAACCCACAGAAAGTTTCCTATTCACTTAGGTGGGCATTCGATCAAGCCATTTGGTGATTCCTGTTGTATGATAGTACTGGTAGTGAGGGTTGCGCACTGTTTATGTTGAGTCTGTGTGAATTCCCTAATTTCTAGTGGTTTACAACCTGGTGGTAAAATTTTTATATGGCAGGAAACTGACCCTGAAGGTAGGTAGAAACTTGGTATAAGTTTTTAGAAACGCAAGCAGAGCTCTCTGAAAAGTTCCTTACGACCCTCCAAATCTCTTTCTTCTATGTTATATTAAAGCAGGATGCAGAAATGGCATTTACAGAGGGTCACCAATAGCAGGGTTTCCGTGGGACAGATGTACTTCTAGTGGCCATAGCTACTAGAGGGATCAGGCAAAGGTTTTACGAGTGTGCCATGCATATAATTACAGCCACAGATTAGTTTTCTGTGCCAACATGGCTCACTTCTAGGCAACAATATAATTGAGTTGATGACACATATATTTCCAAATTCCACTCTTTGGCTTTTACCTCTTTCTTAAAAATAATGGCAAGACAGACGTTCTGAATAGAGCAGAAATCTTCAAAACAGAACTCAGAAAAACTAGGCTTTATTTCAAAGTTAATATCCTGGCGAGACTTAAGGGAAGGCTTGACAGGGTTTGTGCATCCAGCTCAGCCAATTCGTGCTTCCAGATGGAAATTCTGTGAGACATTTTTTTGGTTTTGTTTGATGACCTCGGACAGTTCAGAAATAGATAGTCTATCCGTGTTTCGCGCTGTGTTCTGGTTTCATTCAAGCAAGAGGCTGTCAAGGGCAACAGAGCTCTGTAAAAAGAAGCCGGGAGTACAGATAACTATAAACTGGAACCAGCAATTCACCCACCTTTATTGGCAAAGCTGACACACAGAGCTTGAAAAAAATCAACCCAAACTGTAGTGAAGACCGAACAGCCACAACTCCCGTTTATTGCACTCTTCTCTACTGTACTCACGACTACTACAGCTGGGCATTATCAAGTACGAATCATCTGAACACATCTCTGTCAGCCCAACATTGGGAGTTTAATTGCTTGCTCTGAGATATATGTAACCTTACGGAGACCATTTGCCCAGGAAGGTCACCAAATTTCCAAGACAAATCTCAACATATATTCCATGTCTGGGAGTGGATCATCCAGCTGTGGTGCGTTTTGAACTGAGGGAACTGGGCCTTGGTAAAAATGCAGCTTCCGGCTACCATCATTCATATCGTTTTCCTTCAGCCTCTGTCTTCTGCTCTCAGTTCCTCCTACACTACAATGCTTTCTCAGCAGCAACTGGATTGTTCAGTTTATAAGCAGTATCTTGCTCTTCATATGGGACTTTAGGAGGAGGATCGCATTTGACAAATGCTGAAATTAATAGCAACTCTGGCTCATGCATGCGTCCCATAGAGGACAATGACATTGGCATCAGCTACAGAAATAGAAAGGGAGAGACTAACTGGGGAAAATGTCTTGGTTTAGCCCAGAGCTTAAGCTGAAGCCCAAAGCTGGGAAATATCATTGCTATATATTTTGCTATTCTATGTTTTGCTGGCGAAATGATGCAAATTCTCCTCAGAAAAGAGCATGTAAATGACTAGTGCACCACAGATTCTTTAACCACAAAAGGGCTCCAGGCCAGAAAAGATTTAAATGAAGTAATAAACTCCTATAAATCCACATTAAAGGGAAATGATGGCATATTTGGATCCAGTACAGAAAAACTAGACCATGTGTAAAGTATCTCTCACCACAACTCAAAACGAAGAGTTAGTAGCTAAGATATGAGGGTGTTTCAGGTTTCCTAAGGCTTATTGCACTGACAATCCTGCACCTATTGCTGCAAGGGCACAGGTCTTTTTCACAAAGTGTCTTCTCTCACGTCAGCAGACTCTGCCTTCCTATCAAATAGCTTCTTCAGATTCCCAAATCATGCCCTTTTTTTTTTTTTTTTTTAAAATATCAGCAAAAACTTTTCCTCCTGAAAGGGCAGGGATAACCAGGACCCTGTTTTTTTTGTTTCCTTAACCTTATTTCCTCTCACCTTTAAACAACGGTAAACTTCAGGGCCAATACCAGTTCTTCATACTGTTTCTCTCTCTGAATAAACAGCTAGGCCTTTCTGGTAATGTCTCACCTCTCCTCTCTTCCTCAAAAAACATCTCCTTCAGTTTTTGCCCTTCACTTTTCTTTGCATGCAAACCTTGCGATTAGCCCTGTACTGCCTTTGACAGTCCAGGCACTGGGGTTGCAAGCTGTGGGTGATCCTGTATTTCCCCTTGCAGATATGATTACTGGATTGGCCAGATGGCCTGTTTAGTGGCTATATGATTTTCAATGTCTCAGAGCAAGAGACACTGAATACACAAACGCATGACATGGCAGAATGATGGAGAAGAAAACGTGTTAAGAGTTTTTTCTCGTCAGCAGAAAATCTCATCAGCTTTTTCTTGTCTCAAGAAAATGTCTTTGAGAATGTGTCTTCAAAAAGAGCCAATTCAGTTGTTTTTCAACTAGCTGAACCAGACATTAAAGGAGTTTTACACTGAGAGAGAAAAGAATATATGGACTTCAAGAAACTGATTTACCTGTGATGCATGCATCAGACTCATTCAGGTTATCTTCAGACACAGAGAGAGAATACCTTTTCGAACAAAGGTCCTTTCTTGTTTTGTAATCCTTCCTCACATAACAACTTCACTGAAGACAGTGATACATTCCTTGAATGACTAAGAAGAAAACTCTTAGGATACAGACAGGTCTCATGCTTACTATGATGTTTAAGCATAACCCCCTTTTACTTCTGTACCAGGGGAATAATCGCTTTGTAGCCTCGGAGCAATTTGGACTGAAGTTGAAGCAGAATTGTAAAGCAGCTCTTCAGGTACCACTCGCTCTATATACTGGTCTGTTATTTGCCCACCTAGCAGGAAAACATCAGTTTGATTTTGCTTCAGTCCTAATTAGTAGGACTGAGGGTGGAGGGAGAAGTATTGCATATCTTTGCATTTTCAATTGGAGAGAAAAAAGATAAGAGGCTAATGCCAGCTTCTCAAAATTTTAGTTAAATTATGGTTGGATTCTCTCTCTCTTTAAATGGTGTGCATTTGTCTGACCCCAGCAAGTGGTGTGATGTGCTTTCACCATACTACTTCTTAAACTAACAGTTGTCTTTGGCAGGTAGAACAACTGCTCAGGTTCTTTTATATGTCTGGGGTTCTTACTGTGGTCAGCACTTCAAGTATAGCCCAACCTAAATGATTTGAGGAGAAAACATGGAAATGAAATTATTTTTTCCAGTAGTGAACAAATGGCCTTAGTGGTTATTAACATTTCACAAGCTTGTAAGGCTTTCATTAGAACTTTGAAGCAGAGCTGCCATTGTTAACATTGTTGATGTCTCCATTGTAAAAAAGATAGCCTTTCGAGTTTACTATTTGGCTCCTTGGAACAATATTCAAATCCAAGTTCATTTCACGTGTCATGTCTTTATAAAATTGTTCTATATATATATTTTTACAGTGGCATTTGGAATTGATCTCAGAATCTTTTGTTTCTGCTGCTGCTAGACTCCATAATATCTATTTTAATTTTCAAAATATTAATCTTTAATGGGTTGGTATTTTAAAAATAAGAACAATTTTTTTCTCTTGCAAACGGTTAGTCTTTTTACAACCAAAACACAGTAACCCTTCTCATCCTGGCATTTTGGACAGTGTCATATTAACTCCTTCTGGAATTCTTGTCATCATAAAGGCTGAAAGACAACCTCAGCAGAAGTGTATGAGCTGGATTTTCAGTGGTAATTGTATCATGACTAGGTGCCAGTGGGGATACTGCTCCACTAAAGCCAACAGGACCTTCATATGCAACGTCAAGCAAACGGTTCAGTTCAGTGCAACATGTTTTTCGTAGAGGGAACTAGTACATGAAAGCCTTTGGCACTTCTTCTGTGGCAAACTCCAGCCCCACAAAGTAAGTGTCTGTCTACAAGCAGTTGTCTTATTGCATGCACTTGTTTAATTACATGACTAACCCTACTAAACCATACAGTTCAGTTTAGACACATTTTGTGCAACATTCAGGAAAAGAAAGAAATCGGTAGAGTCAGAAGAAATGCACCGTCATTTTAGAAATTATTGATAGATCATTTTTTCCCCACACCTTATGGGTAGTGATCCATAAGAATGGGTGTTTCCACAAAGGTGGAAGAATGATTTTCGTAAAGGAAAGTCCAAGAGGAAATGGCCTCAAGTTGCATCAGGGGAGATTTAGATTGGATATTAGGAAAAATTTCTACACCAAAAGGGTTATCAAACACTGGAACAGGCTGCCCAGGGAAGTGGTGGAGTTGCCATCCCTGGAGGGATTTAAAAGACAGGTAGACGTGGTGCTTAGCAACGTGGCTTAGTGAAGGTTTTGTCAGTATTAGGTTGATGGTTGGACTTGATGATCTTAAAGGTCCCTTCCAACCTAGACTATTCTATGATTCTATAATTCTATCATTCTAAGTCAAGTTTCAGGCCAGGAGTTTATAAAACTGCATTAAATGCCAAACCCTGGAGAACAGTTTGTGTTACAGCTGTTTGTATTAGTTAATTCTGCTTTTTTTTTTTTCCTTCTTCACTTGTAAGGATTTCAAAGTTCATAAAGAAGAAAAAAATCCTGCAGATGGAAAACCTTTCTACTGAATAATTAACTTTCTCTGTTAAGTAATGAAAAAGAAGTCTGAACTCTGGTGGGTGAGATTCTCCCCAAGCTGAGCAAATAGGATTGAAATGGTGCATAGAATCTGTGTGGGTTTTCTGTAGAGAAGTGAAATTCATCAGTAGAGACGAAAAGTGTTGATGGTTTATTTTGTTAATTCTGATTTTGTGAAAAAGGTAATTCCATTGGCTTATGGACATAAATCAAGTAATTATCCTTAGTAATTCTGGGATAGAAATTTGGTAATTATTTTCCTTCTAAAATGCAGAATGTCCAAAACTCCCACAGAAAGCTTTCCATTCTGCTTCTGGAAAGAAACCTGTAATTAGACAATGCTTACTTGTTTTACTGATTGTGTAATGTAAATCATATAATGCCCATGCAGATTAATTTCAGTGGGAGTAACAAGTACTCAATTGAAAGTAAAGATTTCTAAGCAAAGAAGACATGGACCTTCCTTCTCTGTTGCAAAATGTTTGGAGAAGGAAACATGTTCCTCTTTATCCCCACCATGTAGCAGAGAATCCTGGTTTGTGCTTCTGTACGGATAAAAGTCCAGTAAAATACCCCGAAGTACGGTAGCAAGGAGTCTGATGGTCAGAAGGGAACACTATCATACACAAACTAGAAACACTTCTTTTTTTTGTTTTTAATCTTTTTTTGCTTGTTTTATATAAATGAGACCTGAGATTTGAAGGTGAGATGTAAGGAAATAAAAATGAGGTTAGTGCCTATCAGAAATGCAAAGAATTTCGACTTTTATTTTCTTTAGCACTGCTGGCAGTCAGATCAGGAGATCACAGAAGTGGAATGGGAACCTTCTTGGCTCCCCTTGTAGGAGAAAAGGTCGGCGTCTTTCTCTTCTGACTGTCATTAAACATTCATTTTTGAATGTTTGAATTGTTTAACAACAAACAAATAGATTTCAAAACAGGGAGTATCAGGCTTTCTGTCAGCTTCTTATCAATTCTCTTGCTCACCACAACCCATCACTTTCTTTAAAAAAAAACTAGAGTAAAAAAGATGTAAAGAGAAACCTGCAAACAACTAAAATTATCTCATACATCAAACAGAAAGGTCATAGCATAATTCTTTCATTTACAGATAAACTTTAAAGTGTAGGACAGAACAAAGCTCCTTTTGTGGCAAGGCCAAAGAATGTCAATGCAACAACCAAACACCATAGTAAGTCCAGGACATAAAGGAAAACATTACTCAGATAACTCTCTCAGATAATGCTGGATATTATATTACAGCAAGCAAATAATGTGTTATTCAAATAATACAGAATTCATCCAAAAACTGAAATGCCAGCTTGTTCGAAGCTTTGTGAGTCACAAAGTTTAAAATGTACATCATGACTCTCAGGGTAATTGCTTTTCTTAACAATTCAGACAAGGGAAGGGACAGGTGGACTGACATTAGAAGAGTTCCACAGGACTATTTTACTAATTTTTCACCTAGGTAGTGGCCTGAAAAAAAGCAATTATCTTCCCCCATGATTGGAAGAACTGAGCTTCATTTAAAAGTGCAGAATTTTTATATATTTTGTTGACTTCCAGAAGAAGCAAGTCCTTCTTAGCTATTAGATGTGTCGACACTGTTTGTCCTCTAGTGGGGAGGATTTCTAAGAGGGTTTTGCCAAAGCTCCTTCTGATGTCTCCTGGTGAAGAAGCTGCTCCTCAAAAGGTGGGAAGAGTCAAATGCAGCTCAAGAGGGTCAGGTACAGCTGCTGCTGCCACACCATTACTAATGAGAGTGGTAGGAGCCAGGAAGACCTGGACATGACTTTGGAGGGGAAAGTTTGAATGGTCATCACAGAAAATTCGGTGGCTACATCCGTAATAGTAAATCAAACAGAGCCAGGCCACACTAGTTAATTGTGCTGGTATGCTGTCAGGATGGTATCCAGCACAGTTTGGCCCTTACAAGTCTTCTCTCGCCATCACACTTCCTGCTACTGCACTTTACAGAACTCTTATTCTTACAGAAGCATATAACAGGACTGTCTGCTGCATGGTGGGGATGAAGAGACCTTACCCAAAGTATTTTTGCTCACAGTCTGGAAGCGACCATTCCCAAATAGGATGTGTGCTGGCAGGCACCCCTGTCAGGGTAGGAGACTTTACTGGTGTCGACACAGGGTGCTGTGTGCCAGTTAGACTCAGTGCTGCAAAACAGTCTGGAGCACATTCAGTGCCTTAGTATCGACATAAACATATTTTTCTCGAACGGCTTGCAGTCTAACACTTATGCTTGAATCATTTGGAAGAGTATTTTCTAATTCTGTCCTCAATGGAAGTTGCTGGGAAATATAACAGGTTTACACCCAAAGAATCAATATACTGCATTCCTCCACCACGGATAGAAAGTTGAATAGAGTCCAGTTTCTGAGTTCACAGCCAGTGGAAAACACTATGAGACTGAAGAAGTTTTACTGCAGCTTAATTCCTATGTTGCTGAGGGGGTGAAAAGAAGTAGGAAAAAATGGTAGACATATGGATGGCAAAGAGGACACTGAAACAGGTACCTCTGACAAAGACTGAAATTCAAGCTGCATACGAAAAAAATGGTGCAGGACCTTTGGACAAATTTATCTCTTTCTGGTATAAGAATAGAAATTAGTTTAGTTTAAAAATGGAAAATATAGGAATTTCTGACAGATCAAAGTGGAAACTATAGGCAACAGGCTGTGTCCTCTGCAGGTATCGCCGCTACTACAGCAGAAACCTAAACATGACCTATGACAATTTCTCAACAAGCCCGTTCATTCATTCTTCTTTTCTTCCACAAATTAAAATCACATTAGAAATATGTTCAGCTTTCCCATACTAAACCAAAACTAAGTGAATTAGTAGCGGAAAACCTATCAGTATACAAAAAAATTGTTCAGATGAGAGAAGTGAAGTCTTATGAATGTTAATTTCATGTTGACAGAACTAGAATGTGTTTTATCATGTGAGTGATTAAAAGACGTGGGATACAGGATTTTTATTAAAACATCTTCTAGAATACCTGGTTTTACTGATGAAGACTTGGTCAAGACAAGTCTGAATTAGAAGCTATTCACCAACTGTACCATGTTGCATGGGAGAGCCTAAAACCCCCTAGAACTATTGCTGTCTCTGTAGGATTTTACAAAGAATTAATGTAGGGAAAATGTTTTCACCTGACTGTAAGCCTACATGGCCAAAGCACAAAAATGATAAAAGGTGGCAAAACTACAGTGAGAACTCATTTGTGTAAGCATTTGAACCACTGATCATAAAGTGAAAACTGAGTTTCAACTGCTTTATTCTCAGTGTGTTTCTTTGACTTTATTACTGTTGTTGTTGTTGTTGTTGTTGCTGTTGTTATTATTATTATTCACCAGGACATATTCTAGTAACTACATGGCATAAATTCCTGGAACTAATCACGTTCACCAAAAAGTCTTGGACACTGAAAAGAAAAACAACAAAAAAAGATATTTTGCAGACTTGTCTGTTGTGACCTTGTCTGTGCTTCCAGCCCTATCAGAGTTTTGCCTCATTCTAGTCTTTAAATATTTATCCTGAAAAAAGGTTTAAGAGAGAGAGGAAGAGGAGGAGGAGGAGGAGGTGGGGAACCTCTCTCGTTGTAACTGTTCCCACAGTCTGCTGTTCCCCAGCTGGAATGAATGGAATCCTGATAACACTCGCTTGTTTGGAAATGCAAAGCTCACCCAGACTGTGCAGAGACAGCTTTAGCTGAACATTGCACAAAGCTTCAGATTACAGGAGGGGGAATGATAAAATAATTAAAAACTGTATCATCCTAGAAAAATCAAATTGGTATGGAATGGCCGCCTCATTGTTACAGAGGATATTGCCTTGAAAAAGACCAGGTCGAGATGAGTTTCTGCCGGATGCTTTCTTTCTGAAGATGGCCGCAGAGACATGCCATACTAAAACATCCCATTTTGTGTTTTCCTTAACTGCATCAGCTTTGCGCACTGGAGGCCAGACCTGTGGAGTGCCACTCCACAAAGCACTTAGCAGCTTCCCAGTGGATGCTTCGGATCCTTGTTCCCTGCCTTTTCTTCTAAAAGCTGTTATTTTGCAATTCAGAAGCCAACTATTAGTAGTAGACCCCAGAGATCAAATTCTGGGGTATATGTACATATCTAGGGTATGTATATTATGTACATATCCAGAGATAGTATGAATCTCTATCTGCATGAGATAACACACAGTAAATGAAGGCCTAGGTATGTTACTCCCCGGCTAATTGCCACCTCACTCTGCCAAAAGCCATGGGGAGTGTCTTTGAAAGATTTCCTTAGTTAAAAAGACAGAAACATCAGCTAAGGGAATCCAAAGTCTGGACATTTGTAGTGAATACTGTTGATGAGGGTCGACAGCCTACTGGAGGATTTAGTCAGAGAGAGATAAGCACATGGTTATGTTGTTTTGGTGATACACAGAACAGCTGATGAGTCACCTGCATGTTTAAAAGGTACAACTAAAAGGCTGTGTCTGTGTTTTGCACATAAATCTTGCAAAGAAGGAGTTGGCCGTGAAGTATTAGCAAAGCAGAGAAACAGAAAGGTCTGCTCTCCCTTGACGGGTATTAAAGTCAGTTGCTTGAAGTTTTGGAAGCATTTAATAATGCTGCAGTCTCTGAGTTGTAGTTTCAGGATTTTGAATAATAACTTCAATTTTTCCTTAAAAGCTGTTGCGGAAAAATACCTGGAAACTGAAGTCATTCCAGTGGGTGGAAGCTAATGTTTGTTTTGCTCAAAATGGGATAATAGCAGCTGCAACCACTTCTTTAAGATTTAGGCTAGAGAATGGCACTGGCAACTGAATTGGTGACTTTATATGCTAAGGTTTCATCTTCCAGCTTACAGGTAGGCAGAATATTCTCCAGCTACTGTCCTGATTCCAGCCTCTCCTTTTGGGGCAAAATAACAAAGGAAAAACTAGCGATCAAGATCAAAAAACAGGTAACATTAGCTGACCTCACGGAAGGCTCATAAGCAGAGTATAAACCAGGACAGAGTGCCAAGGCTACTGAAAAACTTCCTCCAGACCATAAGGACACACAAAATACTCATGATCAAACTACTGGACTGTCCTGCAGCCTTGACTCAGCAGAGCACACTAGCACTACCGCCAGCATCTTTGTCATGCAGCAGGAATACCTGGGCATGGTCTGCTAGGTTTCTTCGTAGTAGTAATCATAGAATCATAGAATCATTTAGGTTGGAAAAGACCCTTGGGTTCATCGAGTCCAACCATAAACCCCACTCTACAAAGTTCTCCCCTACACCATATCCCCTAACACCACATCTAAACGACTCTTAAGCACATTCAGGGATGGTGACTCCACCACCTCCCTGGGCAGCCTGTTCCAGTGTCTGACCACTCTTTCTGTGAAGAATTTTTTCCTAATGTCCAGTCTAAACCTATCCTGTTGCAGCTTAAAGCCATTCCCTCTTGTTCTATCACTAATTGCCTGTGAGAAGAGACCAGCACCAACCTCTCTACAATGTCCTTTCAAGTAGTTGTAGAGAGTGATGAGGTCTCCCCTCAGCCTCCTCTGCCTCAAACTAAACACTCCCAGCTCCTTCAATCGCTCCTCGTAAGATTTGTTCTCCAGGCCCTTCACCAGCTTCGTTGCCCTCCTCTGCACTCGCTCCAGCACCTCGATATCTCTCTCGTATTGAGGTGCC
>VWZL01002761.1:164821-307045 GCA_013396915.1 Stercorarius parasiticus
ATGAGGCTGGGTGCCCAGGGAACAGCTAGTTCCACTGCTAAAGACTGAGGCAAAGTAGGCGTTGAGCACCTCAGCTTTTTCCTCATCCTTTGTGACTAGGTTTCCCTCTGCATCCAAAAAGGGACGGAGATTCTCCCTAATCCTCCTTTTGTTGTTAATGAATTTATAGAAACATTTTTTGTTATCCTTAACAGCTGTAGCTAGGCTGAGCTCTAGCTACGCTTTGGCTCTCCTAGTTTTCTCCCTACATAGCTTCACTACATCTTTATAGTCTTCATGAGAGACCTGCCCCCTCTTCCAAAGGTCATAGACTCTCCTTTTGTTCTTGAGGTCCAGCCAAAGGTCCCTATTTAGCCAGGCCGCTCTCCTTCCCCACCTACTTGTTTTTCGGCACACAGGGACAGCCTGCTCCTGTGCCTTTAAGACTTCTCTCTTGAAGTATGTCCAGCCTTCCTGGGCTCCTACATCCTTCAGGGCAGCCTCCCAAGGGATTTTGTCAAGCAGGCTTCTGAACAGGTCAAAGTTTGCCCTCCAGAAGTCTAAGGTGGCAGTTTTACCAACCCCTCTCCTTGTTTCTCCAAGAATCAAAAACTCAATCATCTCGTGTAATGTGCATCTGCCCTTTCTCTCTGAACGTCTTGCAGAGATCAGTGCTAACATTGGGGTTGCTTTTTTTTTCCTTCTTTTTCAAAATCTACATGAGACTTCTGGGAGAAGAGGAGAGCGAAACACCATGGCCTTATCTACCAACAGTAGAATGATAACACCCAACTGTTGATCTTGTTCTTTGCTCATGCAGCTGTCCTTATGTCTAATGCATCAGCATGGGTGAGGAAATAACCTTTCAGATGACAACCAACTGACTCAAGCTGAAACAAGCAAGATGAAAGAGAAGTTTGGAAGGAAGAAACACATCAAAGAATTGTCCATGGTGTTGTTTCCACTTGTCCCTGTAGGCATTCAACCCACAACAGCACAAAAACTTTGCAAAGCTCTTCCCGACAAGTCTGAATGACTGCCTTTCTTTTACTTTCTGACTTGCTAGGAAACTTCATTCAGAGTGCAGGCTTGGACACAGCAGCCCATGTGTTTGCCACACTTATTCTGGAGGACTGTTTTACTGCATTGAACTGTGATGTCGACTCCCAGGTTAATATATAATATGGCTTATGACCTGAGATTTTGGCTACTATGTGAACCCCTTGTCTGTACTGTGCTCAAGCTGACAGCTGGTTCCTAGTTCACTTGTGATGCCAGTTCAAGCTTTTGGTTCTAATTTCAGTAACAACAGACCAAGTCTTAGATCTTACTTGTGGGATCTCAACCATTGCAACCACTGCTTCTTTTAAAGCAATGCAGACCACAAAACTGAGGAGGAAGATCATGCGATTGGGACCAAGTGTTCTGTGACATTCTGATTGTAAGAACCCCCTCAAAACATCAGGCAAGTACAGGGTCCGATGGTGTTCACAAAATATCTTAAAATCTTCACTTGTGTGAAAGTATTTACTACAAACGCATTCCTTTAAAAATAAATAAGTAAAAGGAAGGACTTAGAGGGAAACGTAAAAAGTTTTATTAAACTAGTGTTGCTGATAGAGAAGTTAAAAAAGCTTATGGGTGGATCGCCTTTCCTCCAGGCTCATGGCTGTATGCTTTTCTTTATATTTCTCTCTGCATTAGTTACTCATCATAAATTATATTCTCATTGTTCAAACACATTTCTGGTTCCAAATCATTTGCTTTATTTTCACACCTGCCAAGCTAACCTGCCTCAACTTACTCCACATTCCCAGTAGAATCGTTGCTAGCGCTACTCATTTTTTGTGCTGACACTTTTACCAGTTAGTTAAATAATTTTAAAAATTATTTAAAATGTTCTTAATTTTATGAGTATTCCCTTAATAGTTATCATTTTCAAAAATACTTACATAAATTGCAAATTTTAAACCTGTAAAACACATAACTTAAACCAACTTATTTCTAAGTTTTGAAGGGGAAAATTTTAACAAAAATAAATTGTTATTTAGGACTACTGTGGTTGAGATTTTTAGATATATAGAAATGGATCTTAATTGAAACATCATATCAAAACACTCAGAAAGTTGGGCAATGCAGTAGTTCCAATTTGTGTTACAACAAATGCCCAATTCTGGTCTGTGGCTAGAGTGTGGAGAGGCTTAGAAAAAATGATATGAGAGGGAATTCTCTGCATGTTGTAGAAACAAACGTACATATTTTTCTCTCTTTCAGAGAAAAAATAAAAGAAATTATTTAAGAAGACACAGGGGGGCATGGACCTTACAGAATCTTTGCAGAACCCTGTGAAAAACAATGTAGTTGGGAGACTGAGTTCTGCGTTTAGCTATTTGCACAGGTGAATGGGAGACCGTGAATTCAAGGCCAGAATTTGGCTTGCAGAAACGTTATTATTCTTGATGAGTCACAAGAAAGAACTTAGCTTGACCTTTAGATCAGATTGCATTTGAAGGGTAATATTTAGAGAAGCCATCTTTTTGCATAAACGTTATATGCGATTCTGAGCCAACCTAAGCATAAATGTATAAAACTGTGTTAAAGATCAAGAGACGATCAGACTAACAGAGTTTTTTGGACACATAGATGAAGAGGAAACTGTGATTACTTTAAGATTAATGAATTTCTGTGAAATTTGGTAGAAATCACCTCCAAGACTGTACCATATTCATGTTTAACTCATCGCCTTAATGCAAAGGCCCCAAACCTGACTTAAGCCATTCTATATCATGCTGCTCTGAAGCAGAAAGACAAAGGCATAACATAATTCAGTTTAATAACATTTCTCTCTTCCCAAATGTACTTGTTTCTGTAGTCAAATGTGTAATAAGAGACTTGGCTCAGTTCCCAGGCTTGCTGAGCACCATGAGAACATGATACAAATCAGTGTATGCCATAGCAAAGAAATGTGTAATGATGCAGCGGATACCCTACAAACCTCCCACAAAGAACTTTTGCCTTGGGATGACTGAATTCCTGAACATATGAAATACAGGGCTTAAGAGGTAAAGAGGGGCCAAATACCTCTGTGCAGTGTCTCTACCTAATCGGCAGAATGACCCTGAGACAATTTTACTTAAAGAGCTTTATTAAATTTGGATAATTTTTGTTTTGTTTATATCAAAAGGAAAAACTAAGGAACTCAGAAATTTGAAAACCACGCAATGGTACAGATTGCTCTTCTTAGAGCATGAAACCCTCATGAACAGGCATGAAACAAATTCAAACTGTTTCTCTCTGCCCTATTACTGAACAGCTATCCCGGGTAAGCTTGTCTAACTCTGTTTTAGAAAGGTATGTAGTAACCTAAGATTCATATTTCTTCTATCAAACATGAGAGGTGAGGTAACATTTTCAAAAGTTGTGAAGGAATAAACATTCCATTAATTTGAGGGGGAGGCGTTTGCTTTCAGGCAGCTAAAAGATAGGTCTGAACAGGCATCTCGAAGTGTAGAGTGTGTCTTAGGTATCTAAGCTGAATGAGCAACCTACAACTCCTAGTTCCCTAATTAAACAGAAGGACTGCAGGCACTAGTTTACCACCAGAGAAGTTAGGCATCTAGAATATTGCTGCTTCACATACCCTGAAACATTTTTGATTAGTATCGCCTAAATGACATTCAGCAGTTTGTGCACACCTGAATTTCCCCAAGTAGGTTATCCCACGTGCAAGTTCTATGAGTGACCTAATCGCAGGGCTAGGCTAAGAGCATAGCTCCTGCATACTTACAGCTCATCCATGGCAACCCCAGCCACTTTAACTGAAAACATGCAACTGACGAGGCTGGTTCCACCAACCTTTCATACAGTAAGCCTTTAGGTCAAAACACTCATTCAGGAATGGCAGCCTGTGGTTCAGCAGTGCCTTGAATGTACTGCAAATTTCCCATGAAAACCAGAATTCGTGTTGCCAATGTTTGCCGCAATTACAAATAATTATCTTCTGAATGCATTAACAATTCCAGGGAATGTTGTCAGTAGCAGTAAGTTATTTATGAACATTTTCAGATACACAGTGTACCACTGAGCCTCGGACTCCCACTTCTTGCACCAATGCTCTCACCAATAAGCTATTACAAAAAATGCGGCACTACCAGGATCTCTCCCCATTTTTTAAAAGAATCGAGTGACCAGGCTCCCACATCAAATGGAAAAGTTAAGTCAAGGAGGGGATTGAGACTGTTACCCACATTCTCATACAAATATATGGTGCGGGATTTCAGACAGTGCCTGAATCTAGAAACAAAGTGTCTGTTAAGACATCCTTCTCCATCATTGCTCCTGTTTGCTAGGGTAGATGTCCTCTTCCTCTAATTACTGGCTTCTGTGAATGCTTTTATCAAGTGTGTAACTCACAGCACAGTGGGTTTGCCATACTCTGCAATTAAAGTCTTCGGTGTCTGATTCCACTTAATTAAGGAACTTCAACCATAGGGTAACTGGTAAATGAATAAATCAGAGGTCCAGCACTAACTTTTGTCTTAAGATTTTTGGATTTTGGTGGTGGAAGATGTCTTCAGTCAGCATTTCCAGGTAAGCACGCTACTCAGGATGACTGTGGCCCATTAGCTGTGCTGAGGTGAGTTTAGAGAAACACATATAAACTTATGTAAATGCTCTGAATCTCTGACCTTAAATACATATCTGAAAGTCTCTGGAGAACAGATAAGCACCAGAGAAGTCCAGCAAATAGTGCTTTCTGTCTAACAGAAAATACTGAAAGAATGGACTTTCTATAACAGTGGTTACTTATAAATCATCTGAAAACAAGATGATAACTTCTGGAAAATAAAAAGTTAAGAGTAAACAGTAACATTTTTAAATCAAGAAAATATGGGGACTGGTCACATTTTCAGCAGTCCAAGGCCAATGTGAATACCTTATTTACGCATGAAAGAATATATAAAATTTATCTAGAGACATTAAATGCTCCATTTAAAAGAACACCTCATAATATATTCCTTTTCAGGAGTAACTGTTGAGAGCCTAAACATTCCTTTCTGTGGGACTACTATGCTTAATTCTTTAAACATGTTTTAGACCAGCTATGATTCTGCTGCAAATGTGAACTCAGCTGTGGGTGGTAAATGGTAGAGGTATTTTCAGTTTATTTGAAATATTTGACACTTTTTGTTTGCCTTGGGCTTCAACCCCCCATAAGTGAGTGAAATGGATGATCTTAGGGTTACTGACTCATATTTCCTGTCCTCATGATAATAAAACAGAGTAAGAACAAATATGGAGAAATTAAGGAACAACTTGGGACCAATTAGAAGTTGGGGTGCCTTCAAGAAAAATAATGATGTTCAAAAATAAATACTTTTATTTCATTTTAAAGTCTGACTGCAGGATGATATTGAGTGAAATCTTTCTCCTTAAACTTAGCGGCCAATAGGAAGGCAGCAGCTGGAATATTTTTAAATAAATACTTTTAAAGAAATACAAGCTCTTTCATCCTTGGGAAAAAGGAAAGTGCCTGTGTGAGTGGGTAAAACACAGGAAATTGAATTGTTCTGGGGATTATTAAGCCTGCATTATGAGCCTGCTTTCCCTACAGAAAGACACAGAGCAATTCAAACTGTAAGACACCATTCATTGTAGGCATTTGCCAAACATCTCAGAAGGGACTGCAGCACAGTCACATCTATATAAAATGAGCATTGCTTTTCCACTTCTGCTGCCATCAGTAGTTGTCTTCCAATGTGGCCTCCACATCAAAGATAACAAGGTGATGTGCCTGATTTACTGCAGAACATTATCCTCTTTGGCCACCTATATTGGTGTCCCTGCAATAAATGCAGAGGACTGTGGGAGGGCATTTGATGGAAGACTGGATGGAGGATGCCTCCAAATACACATTTTCTAGGGATGCTCCTGAATGCCCTTTATCAGCTGTTGCTTAGGTTCATTGGTGTTGATGCAAAATAAAAACATAGATATTCATAGACATTCATAGACATTTTTTTGTCGTACAGTCTTTGCCACAAAGCTGGATTGACTTGATTTTTTATTCTGCTGTCCTTTCTTATTGCTGTTTTTAGTATTTGTTGTATCTGTCTTTGATGATAAAATCGTATAAATTTTCACTGGAAGAAACTGTGGAGGTCATCCATTCCACGATCTCACTTGGAGCAGGACTTTTGCCAATACTAGATCAAAACAATGATTGTTTTTTATGGTGAAGTGTTGAAAACCTCCCAGGATGGAGATTCCACCTCCTCTTTGAGTAACCTGTTGCAGCACTGTAATGCTCTCCCAGTGACGAAGTTTTGCTAATGTCCAGCTTGAACGTGTCAAACCTTAACTTGTGGCTGACACCTTTGTTTTGTAATCTGTAATATCAGAGAGTTCAGTTCCATTGTCTCTGTAACTCCTTCAAGTAGTTATAAGCAGGAAGTTTTTTATCTTTGTTTTGGAGATCAGAATTAACAGATAAATTACTCTGTCTGGAATAGCAAACAAAAAATATACCTCTGATTTAATGATCCTACTTTCAGGCCCTTGTGACACTTTGCCATATGCCACATCTTTTCCAAGAGGGGCTACTTCACCTATGTAGTGAGCCTACTAGCAAGAAAGGATGATTTGAAGTGAAATATTTTGCCTATGGTCCCAGGAACAAGGATTTGAGACTGAAAAATTATGATGGATTTTTACTTCCTATTGCATACGTAGAACCAAAATGCATTTTCAGAGTATGGACTGCTCTCAGTGATGCAACAAAATCTGACTTTACAGATGTCAGTACTGCATGGCAATACAGTATTTGTAGTTCAGAATAATTACCTCTCTGATGCACTTTTTGGTTATCCCCACTCAGGGCAGTTGTCGTGGCTTAACCCCAGCTGGCAACTAATCACTAAGCACCACGCAGCTGCTTGCTCCCCCCACCTCNTCCCCCCCATCCTTCTTCTTCCCCCAGCTTTTATTGCTGAGCATGAAATCACATGGCATGGAATATCCCTTTGGTCAGTTGGGCTCAGCTGTCCTGGCTGTGTCCCCTCCCAGATACTTATGCCCCCCCCCAAGCCTGCTCACTGGTGGGGCGGTGTGAGGAGCAGAAAAGGCCTTGATCCTGTGTAAGCACTGCTCAGCAATAACTAAACTATCCCTGTATTACCAACACTGTTTCAGCACAAATCCAAAACGTAGACCCATACCAGCTCCTATGAAGAAAATTAACTCTATTCCAGCCAAAACCAGCACAGCAATGGAACAGAATCATATCAGTTTCCATCCCACCAAGCACAAATATATTGACTTTCAACATAAACTGCGGAGTATGTAATTCTTCCTAACACTTTTTGGAAAGGGGTGTTTGTTATAACACTGGGTGATGAAAGAATCCCAGCTTGAGGTGAAAGGTTCTGTGTTTTGGACATTGCTCCAGCTGTATATATGTTGTTTATGCGTGCAACACTTTCAAATGAACAATCTCTGAGAAGGCAGATTAAGGGCTGTAAGACATTATTGCAGTAGGGCCCATATACTGAATAGCAGCGATGTGTACTCCAGGGAACTGTCAACTCCTCTTTACAAACCCATTAGACAGGGCCCATCTGCTAACACTGGCTCCTCAAAGCTGTAAGGGAACAGTTGACTCACTGAAAGGTCTATCCAACAAACCCCTAGTTGCACGCACCACATACAACAGATGTCCTTTGGGGCTAGCCATAAACTCTGTATCTTGTGGTCTGTGATATTTGCACTATTTTTATTCTGCTGCTCCCTCAGGCAACTTCTCATGCGCTCTTCACCAAACAACGTCTGATACCCCCCTTCCCCCAGAAATTATGATCCTGCAGAGAAACGAAAACATAATGAGAATGCATTCACATCAGGCTTTCTATGAGGATAATGAAGGCACAGGACAAAAAGACTTTTCCTACTTCAGCTTTAAAACATTTTTTCCAGTTTTAGTGGGAGAGAATTCAGCAGCCGTCAAGAGAAGCAGACAGAATCCTTAATGCCAAAGTGAAGTGCCTGTGTTCTCCTGTGCACTCCTGAAGGGGGATGTGCAATAAGTCTTCTGGAGATGTCAGCAAGACCACAAATAGCTTGAGAAGAATTAAGTAAAATTCTAAAATAATAGACTACAGGTGGCCTGTGGGAAGACCCCCAGTACACAAGGAATATGTGTTTGGCTTATTCCAAGAAGCCTTGCAGCTGTGTTTTTAATATAAGCTGAAGCCTGGGATGTAACAAGATTTAGTTAGGTGGCATGTAAAATGGAACGATAGCAGTTATAGCATAGAATTATATGATTAATACAGCAAACTTAGCTGCATTAGAATCTTTTTTGTCCCACTGCACTATTAATGCTCTGTGAGTAATGTATATCTAAACTCATAATTCATATCTACATTATAGGAAAAGACTGATCTGAAATAGAGGTGGGATCAGATACAAAGATCAAGTAAAATCACAGATAATTTCAATCTCTCAATCCTAATTTTCAAAAATTAATCAGATTTGAAACAACACTACAAAGGCTGAACATACTCAGTGTATTTAGTACAAACTGTCATATTTGATTCCTGCCTTCAGGAACGACTAACACAAGCAAAGGTTTCAAGTTTGGCAACTGTGTGCCTTGTATTCATCCCCACAGGCCCCAGAAGGATAATTGTTAAACCTACAAACTGTCTCGTGCAGCCTCCTTTTTTTTTTTTTTTTTCCTGAAAGACTATCCAATTACTTAGTGCTGTGCTGGGAGTACCTGGGGAAATAGTAAAAGGAAATACAACTGAGAGCCACTGTGGTTTGACTCCTCTCCAGATACTTTGAAAATATTTTGGCAAAAACAAGATATTAAGTAAAACTGTTTCCTTTGGTAACATACCCAGAACTGCAGGTTTTACATTTTTGTACTTAGTATGGAGGGCCAAAAAAAAAAAAAAAAGCCCTTGTGTGAGAAGGTTGTGCACGTGGTAGTAATATTGGTGGGGAAGACAGAGAGAGCAATGGGGGGAAATTTGAACAAGATGCAGAAAGAAGACAAGGAGAGAACATATTACAAATATCTATCTTCTACTGGGAAAATGAACTACACGGTGCTGCGAGAGGAAAAATCTCTTTGACCTCCTTAGGCTTTTAAGTAGTGGCAGAAGCAGCATGATGGTTTGTTCATCAAAGGGCGTCTGTGAGAAAAGAGAAGTAAACCATGATTTCTTTTTCGATGTCTTGTTGTCAAGCTGTGTCAAGGAGGGAGCTCTTGAACTGACAGTGATGTCAGATTTCTTTTTCTTACAGGAGATTCCTCAGAGTACTTCTGATCATTTTTTCTCTCTGAAGTTTTTAGTGACAACAGAAAGAAGTGCCATGAAAAGCTTTCTAAATACATCATCCATACAGAGTTTTCTAGGTTTCGAGGTAATTAGGAGGCCTACGAATAAGTAAAGGAATGAAATGACACTTTAATTCCTTTACCCTTCAGGACTGCAAACATCCCTTAGAAGGTCTGCGTGTGTGTGTGTTTGGCTGCCACTGATTACATTGTTGCATGCATGCACAAGTTGAAAGTCGCTCACATTTGTAGTTTCACTGCTGTCCTGCTCTGTACACTTCACTTACAAGTAACATAATGAATGGCATTAAAGAGAACAGTGCTAAGTGACTGTTATTATTCACCGTAAGTTAATTAGCCAGATAAGCAGAATACAAACACTTCTCTTCATTTGTTCATTTCCAAATACAAAAAATTAAAACTCTGTGCCACAGTCTTCAGATATATATGTTGTTATGTCTCTGTTTTCATTCAATTTGTGAGAGATTTTTTTCAAGGCCGAATTACTGTTTTTCCTCTAGAAGTGCTCACCTTATCAAAGCTGGGCAAACTCTTTCTGCTTTGGATGGGAATATCATGGGTTAAGCCCTGTTCACATCACAGCTTTTCTTCAGCACGATACTTTTTCTGCCCTGAAGCCACTTGTTACTGGGAAGAACTTGAAGAAGGCATTCTTTAAAAATAACTGTGGGATGGAAGTCGACTTCAAGTGGGATGACACAGGTGCTTACCAGAAGTTTTGCAAACTGGAGTGATGTGGAAGTATTGCACTGGGAGAAGTTACCAAGCATGTGAGGTGTGAGTTTAGTAGTCAGAAGACAAGGCTGCATATCAAGAAGAAAAAAGGAAGAAAGGGTAGGTAATGAGTGCACGGAGGTGATGGGAGTTGGAGGGAATTGAGTATATTTGGGAAGTAAGTCTTTGAAAATGTTGTGTTAAGCAAGAGGCAGGAGGAGCACGGTGATACAAGGCTCTACAGGGTAGTGATGGAGCTGACTTCTGATATTTGAAAAGAAAGGCAAATGGATGTATTCTTCTAATGAATGTACTTGAACTCGTAGGTTGGATTTTCATGTGAATAACGAGTTTGGACTGATTCTTGCTTAGCTGAACCAGTCAGAACAAATATGAAATGTAATGTAAGAGGCTCTTCTCAGGGAGAGAAAAATCTACTAACACAAAACAATGTATAATGTCCAGTAACTGGCAACTTGCCTCTTTCCTGTACCATGCTAAATCTTTTTTCTCAGAGGCTGAGCTTCATTGTTCTTTGTACCTTGTTGAATTCCTTAGCTATTACACGCTGAAATCTAGTACGTTTAACCATGTTTGTGTAGCTTATTTCTAGCAATTCTTTAATATGCCATGTTTATAAACAAATCTTTCTGCTATTTGACCCCCTTCAACTTAAGTGCCTGGTTTTTTCCTTCTTTTCTTCTGTTTACAGTTTGTTTACCCAGGAAACCTGAACATGCTGCTAGGCATAAACCGTGTCAGAGGAGATCTTCACCTCACACAAGTGACAGTACACTAACATCTAATGGAGCCATCCCACTTCAGAGTTCAGACTCCTCTTTCGGTAATCAGTGGAAGGAAGGAGGTTTCTAATGTAACTGTTCTTTGAAGGCTGCCTGAAGTGAAACTGTATAAGCACCTTCTTTGGGCATTCAAAATTGAAATCCTCTTTTATGTAGCTGTCTTTCAGGAGGAGATTACAAAATAGCCTGCAACTTTCAGCTCCTGTTCTGTTTTCTGTTTCTGACATGCTGAGAGGTGGATTGAGACAGATACATTTTCTTAACAACTTACTTGGAAGAAAAGAAGTGTGGCAATTTGGTAGAGCAATTCAGGGAAGAACCTGAGTTCAAACAGAGAAGAGTTAATTTGTGAGAAAATACTGTGTTTTCACATATCCAGTACATGTGGGTCAGTTGTTCCGTAAACGATGACTGTGTTCCATTAAAGTGTTATGCCAGGAAGCTTTAATTTCTACACCTAATTCTTTCATGATTTGAAGCCAATTTTTTACATGTTCATGTACTGTCTTCGAAAACAAAGCGTCGATGGAGAAATTCCCTGGATTATTTCTGTGGTGATCTGTTCTAGTGGTTTGCAGCATCCCATGGAGAACTGAGGAAATTCTTCCTGGAATTCCTTAAAGATCTATTTTTTAGTCATTTGCATAACTATTCTGAAATTAACTGAGACTTGAAGCTCTTATTATTGTAGCTTAGATTAACTGTCTTTTTGGAGGTGTCCTAGAGGAACTTGCAGTGATCACTTAGAGCAATACCTGGTGTGTCCATTCAGATCTCAGGCTGCACTAGAGACTGGACTCCTTTTCCACAATGGCACTCAATTTTGAAAGTGTGGGTCATGCCCTCACTGATGTTAGCAAAAGATCACTGTGGTCACAGCACACGCTATGTTACTCTCCGCTCACTACCAGACAGAGCATTCGCTAGATCTGTATTCTCCAAGCCACAACTCATCTACTGCCATGACTTTTTTTTTGCTTTCTGTCCTCTTACTTTTATTCCCTTACCTTTTTTTTATCAAAAAGGCAGGATATTTGGCCCATAATTCATGTCTATATATACATGCTTAAATGTATGAAGCTTTGCGTTTACCTTCTGTGTTCTGCCAAATGACCTCAGCTGATGTGGACTTTTCAATCACGGGCAATTTGAACATCCTTTCTGTTGAAACTCTTTATCACCAGGCAATACCCCAAGATCAGTGACCTTCAACTCCCACAGGCTGGCAGTCATTCTACTTCAGGGAAAAGGTGAACTCACATTCACCCTCAGAATCTTTCTAACCCCATAGAATGAGGAAACAGAGCAAGGTATTTGATCCTGTACTACCCCCTTTTTCTACCTATTTTTCTACTTATCTTCTCCTGCTTAATCCTCTTTTGCTTGTGTTCATCATTCCTATAATCCTCGACTTCCTAGCCACCTGCGTCCCTACTGAGGGAGGGATCTTTGCTCTTCCCTTTCCTTGGAGATAGTCTCCAATACTACCAATTTTGTCATGTGAGGAATGGCAGAAATAAACCAACTCAGACAAGGTCACATTCCCTTCAGTTTGCAGCCTTCCTATGACACACCTGCATCTCTGACAGTGATGGTTGACGGTCATTCACACCTTTACAAAGCACAACCAGGACTGCGTTGACATCTCAGTTCTTTAATAGCACCGACACCAGTCACAAGGTAATTCTGTGTGAATTGTTTGCAACTGCAGAAAGTTTGATGGAGCATGAGCATTCTACCTGAATATAAAAGGAGGTATCTGATATACTTAGAGTTCCTGAAGATGTGCAGTCCATATGCATCTTTGCTTCCTAACCTCATTCCGTTCTGTACTATTATCCTATAAGTCTTTGATTAGATTGTGAGCTGAGAGGAAAGGTAGGCATGGGATGGCACTCCAGTATAGGCACAACCTCTGGGTGCAGGACTGGTGCACCCTATTAGGTGCTAATAAGATCAGCTTTATCAGCAGTAGAAAAAATTCTCAGTTATTCTCAGTATTTGACAGACTGTCATGTATATGTGAACTGCATGTCCCAAATAGTTCCTGTTATTGGTTAGTAGCCTCTTTTCTCTCAGGCAATTTTGTTAAGGATGATTAACACTTAGAGGGAAAGATATTTCCATTCTGGAGATATTTCTGCTTTCTGTTTTTCTTTGGAAGTAAAAGCGAATTGAGACAATGTGAAATTCATAGCCACTCCTGTTGTGGGGTTTTTCTTCTTTTGTGTCAACTCGGTTTTTCCTTATATCAATAATGTTGTTGTTGTTGTGTGCTTCTGCTGAATTGGCATATCACCTACTAGATTAATTAATAAATAACGTCTAGATATTCAAGATGAAGATGCCCTAATTAATGTTGATTTGATTGTTGGTAGTTTAACTAAAAAAAAAAAAAAAACCAAACATTTTTTTACCTTTTAAAATAATCTAGAAAAAAACAAATTCTCTGAATTTCTTTCAAAATCATTTGGATATGGATATAGATTAGCAGGTGCAGTGAAAAATGTTAGGCATCCTTTTACAGCCTAGTTTTCAAATGCAGATTTTTTATCAGAGGCAAGATAGAGGGCGAAGCTGACACAGAGACATCTACCGGTAAAGCAGGAGAGTAGTACTGAATACAAGTGCTCGTTTAACCTTCCTGGGAGGCTTTTTGCACTGAACTGAGCCTTTGCGTCTTGATTAATGTATTTGATTTGATTCATGGTGCTCTTATCTCTCTCTGCTAGAAGCATAGGTCTTAAATCAATAAAGTCATATGAAAATTGAACCAGTCTTCACCCCAACGTGCCATCTTTGAATAACTTCTATTGTCTCCCTTTTAAAATAATGAAAGAAAAAAAACCAGATTTTGTTGCAAGTGTTTAATATAGGAATACTTGAGTAATTTCAAAACAAAAAGAACAGTCCTAAAGTTAATGAATCATTTTCCCAGTCATCCGTATCAACCCAATTCTGCTTATACCAAGAAACAAGCTGGAAGCTCCTGCCTGCAGTCTTCAGAACACAGACATGAAGTAGTTAATGGTGCAAGCACCTTCTCCTTGGTAACTTTATAGATAACACTTCACAGCTAGGACCAGTCTTATGAAAAAAAAAAAAAAAGATGTTATTTATGAAAAAGAATGTTAATAAGTGTTGAGAACGTTAATAAGTAGCAGAAAATGGAGGCTGGTAAATGAGTTAATGGGCTTCATGGCTATGAAACAGTAATGCTGTCATGGCTTGAAACTTATTTGCTTTGACTCAGGCTGAAAAGGAAGTTCTTCAGACTAGGTACAGATTTATTTTAAGGGGTGGCACCTTGGTTAATCTGAGTCATATTCAGTCTGTGGCTGGGTAGAGTCCCTCTTGTTATGAAAAAAGATCTGATTTTTCTATTGATGAAATAATATTAATTTGGAATTCCCATTTTTACAGCAGAGAAAAAAGAATTTAAGACGGCAGCTGGGACACTCTGCCTGGGACCCTTAATATGCCTTGAGTGTCAGTAGCAATTGCTGGAATACATTTCTGCTCCCACCACCACCCCTGGCCTGTCTTACTAGCTTTTCCTCTTATCTATCGAAGTCCAAATGGGAAATGGAGTGTTACCCCTAGGACATGCAGGGGAATTAGGACACTCATTAGGACACTCATTAACATGTCCCAGGGTCCCAGGGTTTATAGATTTACTCCACCCTTTTTGTTCTCTAGCTACTTTAAATCATACTTATCTCAAGCCAAATCAAGACAAAATGCAAATCCAAGCATCACCCATCTCATGCTGTTCAAAATAGTTGCATAGCTAAAAATGCTTTTTAAAGACACAGGTGAAAAAATGGAAGAAAATCTATAGTTGATCTACAGATATTTTTTTTAAGAAAGGCCTCTCGTTCCAGCATCTGTCTGGCTGGTACCCTCCTGACCAGCTGGTATTTAAGAGTTTCAGGCTGTGCACATGCATTCCCTCTTCTTCTTATGGAATATGCTCATCCTTCCAGCCAGTCTTGCCTTTGCAGCCTACTACCTCTATGAATATTTAATCTTTCTGCCTGAAACTCATTTTGTTCCCTCTGTAGTAGCAGGTAGCCTGACCAGTATCCAAGTTTCGTTGGAACATGTGTTCTGTATCAATTTGTGTATTAGAAATGTGCATGGTACAATCATTTAAAAAGGATAATTATATTATTAATGGCCCTTTGTGGAGAGCATGCACAATATTAAATAACCTCTTAGAGGTAAAAATATATTTAGGGTGATGGATTTCCAAGCTCAAAGTTTAAAACAAGCCATGCCCTAAATTTTTTGTCACAATGATCACTATCAACAGGATGATCAAAAGCAGCTAGGTTGGACTGCTTATTAAACTGTTTCTGAAGGAACAGAACTACATGAGAGATCCTATCAAGCTCTGTAGAGCTGTTCAGTGAATCAGCTGGTGTAGAAGGTGTTATGAGGCAAGAAATCTTACCCTGTCTCTAAATTTAGTATATTGAGTCACGTTTATCTCCAATACCTTGATGAAGACATCGTCCTTAGACATTGTGAAAGCATTTTTCCAAGCTAAAAGATGAATTAAAAGAAGAAAAAAATTAACAAATTGACTTAGCGCCTTCCTCAAAACCAATGGAGCACCTTAACACCGATGGCCAGAATCACCATGTGCTGCAACTGCTCTGTGCAATGCAAAATAACTGTGAATTTGATTGATGAAGACTCATATGTTAAATAAGAATAGTGCAGTCGATCTACTTGTCTGCTTTTCTGCAGATATCAGTCAAGTCTATCACCGTGATCTACAAACCAGGTGCATCTGACATGTGGGTCATCAATCAGGAACAAAAATATCCCAAAGTACTGCAGCTGAAAGCATGCCGTCCCTAGACACCTGCCCCAGGAGAAGGCACTCAACACTCCCAGAGATCTTCTGCAGATGACAGAATGCTTCTATGTGGAAAGATGTTAGCCCAACAAAGATAGATAGTTTTTCCTAAGTGTCTCAAAACTAAGCCAGTTTCTAGGTTAAAGGTACATAATTTATTTCAGTTCCTGGAGCAGGTAGACCAGGGACCCCTGCCGAGGTCTGCTGATCTCACTAAAAAACAAGCTGTTTTCAGTGGAGTTTCAACTAAGCATGTGCTCTTATAAACCAAGCTGGAGTGTGTTTGTGGAGTTAGTTTTCCAGGTATTTTAGCCTGGAAAAGGGCTTAGAAAGGAAAAACTGTCCTCTGGTGAATGAATCCTAAAGCTGTTTTAAATTACATTTCCAAGAGGTTAACAATTTTGCCTCCAGTTAACACTTTAAATAATGAATCGGTGATGCAATCTTTTTGTAAGCATATTTTTCATAGTTCTTCAAAAACATAATTGTTTCCTTTTATGATAAGTACACATAGTAAATTATTTCCTTAAAACAAAATTTTTAATTTAGAGTCAGAATTGCTCAACTGCATTTCCTTTCAATGTCATAGTTAAATTCCAGGAAATTGCTAATAAAGGCATCAAACCAACCGTACTAGCCCCAAATCATGGGTCTTATTAACCAAAATCATAATACCCAAACACCCACACAAGCACCTCAGCCCCACAGCAAATTTAGGTTTATGCCAACATACAATCTCCTACAATCCACACCTCCACTTCCTACACCAGGGAGAACTCACTGTAAAATCCCAAAAGTACCTAGAGCCTGAAACACTACTTAAACATATGTGTACAGAGACTGATGTTTGTACTTTACCTGCTGGATTCAGAGAAAATTGAGGTCTCTGAGGAAACATATTTAAAAGGATAGTAATTATTGTGCCATATGAACACTACAGAAAACCCCTTCCCCCGCCTATTTTTTGGAAGAGTTAATCCTCAAAGCTAAATTCTGTTGCCAAAATTTGAAAGAAAATGTTTTCACTCTTTTTGTTTTGCAAGTACAGTATACAAATGCCTCTGTTCTCTGTTTGACATATTACTAATTTAATTTTAGCTGTAAGTTATTTACTATATTTTTATTCTTTTATCTTTGTCTATTTATCTTTTTCCATGTTATTTTTCCAAGAAACAGTAACTCACAGCTTTAGCTAAATGTCCATTTTTCTGTTACTGTTGAGAGATGGCTTGCTTTTGGCTGGAAGCTTTTAAATAGGGATGAATAATTTAACAATTGTCATGCTATCGTGTCTGGGACAGAAAGCAGCAGTGAAGGCTTATGATGACAGGGTAAGAATGGCCTGTATAGACTGATCTTCCCTCCAGTTTACTCTGAGCTTTCAGAAGCTAGTGGCTAAGGATTTATTGAGATGAAGACTGTATCAATGAAGTTACCTGCTATTCATCTGATCTATCTTTTCATACCTTAATTGACACAGGATTTTGACCTTCAAACAAAAGGGGGTACGTTCTTGCTCCTTCACCTTCCCAGGGACTGAGTTGAGGTTGAATAGCCTGTAGCTCTCCAGATCCTCCTTCTTGCCCTTCTTGAAGACAGGAGTCACATTTTCTTTCTGCTGTTTCTTAAGAACCTCCCCAGACCACCATGAGTTTTCAAAAACTGTTGAGAGTGACCTTGAAAGGACATCAGCCAGCTGAGAAACCCAGTGAAGTTAGAGTGGACCTCACCTGCCAGTGAGGTCTGTAGATGAGAAGCTGATAGTGTTTTGGCAGCAGCACTTTGGAAGGTGGGAAAGCCTGTGTAATTCTGGATAGAGTTCGAAAACATGGCTGACACCAGACCTTTGGAAAGCCTCCCAGGGAACCATGGTTCAGCTACTGTAAATATTGCCTCTATCTCCCTCCTTCTAGGTTACCTCATTTTTTTACAACAAATGGCTGAGAAACTCTGTGGAACAAATGGAAAGCTTTTCACCATGGAAAGATACAACTGGAAATCAGGATATTCAAGCGTGGTTGTTGATACTCAGTGTCCTCAAGTTGTGCCAGGGAAGGTTTAGACTGGATATTAGGAAAATTTTTTACACTGAGAGGGTTATTAAGCATTGGGACAGGTTTCCCAAGGAAGAGGCTGAGGTACCATCCCTGGAGGTATTTAAAAGACAGGTAGACGTAGTGCTTAGAGATATAGTTTAGATTAGTGATGGTTTTTGTCAGAGTTAGGCTGATGGTTGGACTAGATGATCTGAAAGATCCCTTCCAACCTAGGCAATTTTATGATTCTATGCTTCTGTGGTCAGCCAACCATTTCCTTCCTAGTTGGAGTCTTTCCAGAAGTTACTGCTCTTTAGCTCACGTACAATACCCAGTCATGTGAGCACTTCTATTAGAACTGAATCTGGTCTGTTTTGTAATGGTATGGACAGGGAGTGTTTACAGTGCTTCATCTAAACATTAGAATCATGGGAGAATGACATCTCATGGCAGTGCTGATCTTCCACAGATGAACCATGTGACTAACCAACTCCTGAGCCCTGATTCTCTCAAGGTATAATGTGAGAAATGTTGTTTCACAAGTTTTTGCACAATATTGTTAAATATAGAGTGACTGGAAATGTTGCCCCTCCTCTATTACCAACACCAAGAAAGAAAAAAAAGCCAGAAAAAGGAGGTAGAGGCTGAAGAAATCAGAGCCTGGGGCTTTTTCTGTGGAGGCGGAAAAATTCTGCTACTTGTCAGCATTATTCCATTGAGTGGTTTTGTCACACGTTGTCACAAATTACAGCTGCACTCTAGGGATCTTCTCTAAAGGAATCTGTGATCTCTGAGCAAAATTTGCCCTTCCCATGCTGGTTTGTGGCACAGTGTAAACTATAGCCTTACTGAGCAACCACATGATCTTAATACTTTGACCTTTTTCTTTTTTTTCCCCCTTCAACAGCTGCTGACTGTTTTGTGTTTTCACATTAATTGTAACACTTCTGATGTGAGGCTCCAGTTTTGCTCACAGATGTGCATGAGGGGGTCATCTTAGACTCTAAGAAAGAATGCTGAGAAAACAAACTCATTTTAGTGTTCAAGGTTTACTTACATAGATGTGTTCTGCAGCCAGACTTAGAACAGATGTTTTTAAAACTCACTGGAGGCTGGTCTTCCACATTATTTTTAATGTCTTCAAGCTTAATTTTAAAAATAGAATTAAAGGAGTGTTAAATCATGAATTTAGCAAAAAAGAAGTTCAGATGAAAGGGAATTGCCTTTCAAGATTTCTTATCTTGCAAGTCAACCTGATCCAGTTCAAGACTGTATATTGAAATGGATATATTATGGCCTTATTTTCTTCTCAGTATTTTCCCTATCCCTCTTTTTGTCTTCCTTCTCCTCCATTGCCATGGTTTGTGCTCTTAAACCAGGACATTGATGTAGGAGGAAGATAAAAACAAAGAGTCTATCCTGTGGCAGCAGGGCAATCCAAGATTGGACATCATGAGCCTCTTTGTGAGCTGGAGTTTCTCTGTTAGCACCAGATGACACTGGGCGTGCTTTAGATTACTTACTGGACAAGCAGCCCAGCAGCCCTGTAAGACCCTGCAGCCCTGATCAGAAGCTCAGGCACCAAACCTGGGTTTTCCAGTTTCTCAGTTCTCCTGCAGACTTAAAAGCTACTGTGTTATTTCAGCGCAGTTTGTGTAGTTGACTTACATTTATATGGCACCATTTCCATTAGTGTTATCATTTTAATTGTCAGTTAATTTTTCTGTATACATATACTATGTGGGACAATATTGATTTATTCATGTTAATGTAAGAGTAAACCATGACCCATTTTCTTTGCAGCGTGGTTAACTGTGGTATTCATGGCAGCTCCTCTGAATATTTTTGATGAGGTCTGTAAGTACATGTAATACTGAAAACACATTCCCATTCAGTAGATCTCATATAAGACGTTAAGCCCAACAGGGCAAATAGCTTCTAGAAAAATTCTGTAAACATTAAGCATATTTATGCCATAGAATTAAGCTTGGTCAATTTGAACCGTACTGTATTGTGGTATAAGAGGCATTTTGTTTGCTTTTATTTACCTTCTCAGTAGTAAATGTATTTTGGTTAACCACAATGGCAAACTTAGGCAAGACATTTGTGTCAACAGATCCTTCTTCTCAACAAAGTAACATTCTTAGTTTCTAGGGCAGCAGACTGGATTCTGAGTAATAAGGTGTTTATAAGTCTTGTTGTAAATCTGAAACCATAAACATGTCTACTTTTCTATTAAACCTGCTGCTGTGTTTGAGGCACAATAAGTTCTCTTTTAAATTTGATGGTAGCAAGCATGTTGGTTTTCCAGTTTTGATTGCTGTTGATTTAACAGTTGCCAGCACCTCCTGCCAAGCTTTTGACCTAAGTCACGCTCCCTGGTGATGTCATTAACAGTGCCTAGAATTTAGTAATTGATGGTACCTGCTGGTAGGCAGTAAAAGGTTTCATACATCCCTTGTTTTGTCACAGACATGTTTGGGAAAAGTAGTAAGAAACCAGTCCTTTCCACAGCTGACCACTAATTAGTCATTTTTTGATAATAGATTCGACAAAGATTTGGGTCTGGTGAAGTTTTAATTGGGACATTTATTTGCTTTTTCTAATACAGGCTTTCAAATACACCTTGAACACTGCTAACAATGAAATGATTCCTGGAACATTTTCTTGCATTCTTCGGCCGCTACAGGGTACTTCCCTCCTAGTGAGGACAACAGAGTTATTCCCATGAGGAAAGACTATTCACATTGGCAAAGTCAGCAGGCCCAGCGCCCCTGGTGTAGTCTTTTCCTTTTGAACATGTTAAGAGTTTTATGCTGAATTATTTCTTCTGAGTGCTTCAAATAGCTATGTCTCATTTATTGTGTTTTTATGAACGATACAAGATTATGCCCTTGTCTGCAGCAGGTGTGCGTGTCAGTTTTGTGTGCTTCTTGTAGTGTTTAGGATCAAGGTCTAATATTGAAATAAAAGTCACATATGCACTTCATATTCAAAGTTTGCTGCAACTTAGTTTAGTAAAATAAGAAACAGGAAGGAAGCTTAACAATGCTTATCTTCCTTTATTATTTCTATCCTCATCTCAATGTCAACAGTTAGGACACAAATTCGTTGATTTCATTAAAGGCACCTCCATGTGACACAGCAAACAGAATTTTGTTACTTCAACACGTATAAATGAAAGTCGGAACTGCTCCAAATTCCTTAATCTCAGCGGACAGCTGCAACTGCAAAACCAAAAATTAGTGTGTCCTGGAGAGGCCTCAAATTTTCTTGAGTATTTTTCTAAAACTAAATCAAGGAACAACTGAACTTCAGTAATACATTCCACCTAAAACATGGTTAAGTGCTTCTATGGTGCTTGGAAAAAATGTCTACACTCCCAAACTCCTGGATACTTTTCTAGTTTCTCTATAAGCAGTTTGCATCCTATTTCTCGTGCATCAGGTTTCACAGTTTCCCTAGACAGTCTGAATACAGATATATGGCAATTTTAATGTCTTACTTTCACATCTTCTTAAAAACACTTGCTGAAAAGTGTAGAAAGTTGAATGGGAGAAATTATGTACTGAAACAAGCAGGGCAAAGCATTGAGAGAAAAATCCTGACTGAATGTTTTATCTCTTCAATTTTAAATAGGATGAATAATCAAAAGACTTAATATATGTATATTGTACATGCATATGTGTATGTGTATGCATATGCATACATATATACTACGTTTCACACCTCCCATTCTTTAAAATGCTTCTGAATCTCAGCGTAAACTTGAACTCTTTGTGGAGATCTATTACAAAGTGTTACTTCAGCTCGCTAGATTTCACCAAGGAAGACTTCCCAGCAAAGGATGGGAAAAGAGCATATTTTTTGTGAAGTTCATCTGCTTCTGGCACTTTTGCAGGAATTACAGGAAGTGCTGCTTTTTGGAAGGGTTTGGAAAGGTCTCCTATTTGCAGGACCTGTATGAGTTTCAGGCCTTTGATGTGAATTTTAAAGCAGGACTCATAATACAGCTGTGTGCTGTCACACCCGTCTCATGCCCCCATCTTCTAAATCATGAAACTGGGTGTTTTTGCTAAAACAAAATCATTTAGGACCAGGCAGAGCTTTTCTGCCAGCAACTACTTTAAGCATTTCCAAAAATGACATTTGCGTGTTAAGGATCTGTATCAGTCACGTCTCAGCTGCTCCTGCAGAACCAATAAGGTCAGGAAACTTATCTGGACAGTCTTTCCTGTCTATTTGTGAGTGAAGGACGGAGAAGTGCTCATCTGCCATAGTGCCAGCATGTTGGATTGCAAGACCTCCGCTTTCAGATTTGGACAGGCAGCATTACAAAGATAGGGATCAAAGACTGCAGATACTAAAGTGCAAGCATAAAGAAACATTAAAATTAAATAAAAACAGGATAAAGGAGGTTTTGCAGCTCAAACTAGTGCCTTTTCTCCCTCTTTAGAGATCTTTGCAATTTCCTTTACTGTCAGATCACTCTAACTCTCCCATAAATCCCAGGCCCTAAAAGTGCCAAGGTGCAGAGTACTCTTCCTTCAAGCGCAAGTGCATTCATGAGCCTCAGGGCTTGTTAGATGATAATGTGTGACAACTGGGATGACTTGGACCAGAAAATATGGGACTCCAGTAAAACAGTGCTTGGGAAGAAAAAGGAAGGAAATGCGTGAAGAGTGGCCGGATGGACAAAAAAATTGTAATATCACAAGGAAATAAGTGTAATAAGAGCAAAGAGACATGCTGAAGCATGAAGCTGATTGAAGACAATAGGATAAGAGCAGAAAGCAGAGCAAAAATAAGAGACAAATTATTTCACAAAATTCTGACTGACTAGAAAGCACTCTTAAATTAACTTGTCAAGCATGATAAAGAACTGAATGGGTATTTGGGCTGGTATTTCACCTAAGGCAGTAAAATGCCAGGAGCAATTCTGACTCATGTGTTTGTGAGTCAATTCTTCATCAGATAGTTGCTAGAACAAGAACTATTTCACATAAAAATATATTTTTGTGCTGATCTAAACAAATTGAAATCATTTTCATTTGTTTTTCTTGAGCAACACAGATGTTGTTTGGCAACCTCCATACAAAGCACCATAGATAAAAACCGTAACAGCACAGCGGAAATGGATGAAGTCTACTTTTTTTTTGCAGAACCAAAGATCTCCAAAGTTTTACACACTCTCTGCCAGGGAATGAGGGGAGATTAAATGAGTTTGGGGTCTCTGTGTTTGTGTAGTTTCATCCCTCTCACATGGAAACAAAAGAAAAACCACTGGAGATTTCTTTCTCATGCTGGAAAATCCAGTAGGCAGGAAAGTACATTCTTTTAAATCCACTGAACTGTTTAAGTTTATTCAGTTGTACTGCATATGTACTTTCTGCAGATGTAAATCAGTAATGGAAAGGCTAATATCAGAGTTTGCAATGAATATGTAGCCCTCATGCAAACTGCAGTGCAGAAACTTCCAATTTTTGATAGTTAAATTCTGTAGTCTTTATACCAAACACTTCCTTTCCTCAAGGATTTGAAGAGTTTACATACATAGATCATACCATTTGTTCACTCGGAGCATAAATTGCATGTTATTAGTCACAAATTAATTTTCGAGTGAAATTGCCTTTACTGCCTTCCTTTCTGCTTCCTGGCCTGCACACATGTACTCTCAATAAACCTATAGATAGATAACGTGGCAGTTAAACTAAAGACTGTATTCATATATTACACGCTTGAGGGCCAGCCCTTTCTCAAGCACTATCACTTGAGACTATTCCATTTCGTTAGCCTTAACTACATCCTCTTAATATCTCACTAAATAATTCATATGATTTTTCAGCCTCTTTGGCATTTAGGTCTTTGAATATTGTACTAACAGACAATTAATGTCTCCCTTTAGATATCTCATAGCCAAGCTATGTATATATTTAGCTTTTTTATCTTTCCTCATAAATTCAGCCATTTAATAATAGTTTTGCTGTTCCCTGAATCCATTCCAGTTTGGCACAATCATCCTTATAATAAGTTGCTCAAAACCAAATGTATGTTTTAGGTATGGTCTCACCAGAACCATTTGGACAGGGTTAGATAACCTCTCTTCTCCATGACCTAACGCCCTGCAGCTTGTAAGTAAATTTTTTCTTGCTACTATATTGCACTGAAAAGTCTCATCAAATGCCTTATCTGTGTCTCTTTCAAAATTGTTTTCCATATCTCTCCTTTCCTCTCATTGTACACGTTTCTCCTATTGTCCTCATTTGGCAGTAACTCATTCCCCAGAATTGTTTACGTTGCATGTCTCTAGTTATAATAGAAGAATGATGGCTTAAGATACTAGTAAAAGATTTGAGAAGTCTGTGCTTACTTTCCTGCTTTATAGAAAAGGAGGCAATATAACTATACATAACTAAATGGTGCTGTGAACATAAGTGCATTTCACCCCTGCAAAACACCTGTATGTGCAGATATTGGGGCAGTTTAAATGCCATAGATAAAATCTCTTTTTTTGTTGCTGTTGTTGTCATGGTGTTTTCAATTTCAGTAAATATTTGAATAGTATTTTCTTCCCAATTTAGCTGGGATTTCATAGAATCTACTCCTAAGCACCTGCCAAATAGCTGCATAAGTTTAGCATGACTCTAGATAAGTTGATACATAAAATAAAAGGCATCTTGACAAGAGAAAAGAAATTCCCAAATGTCTATATAGTGTCTGAACGTCGGAGCAACTGTTTCTCCAAATAAACTTTTCTGAGAAACATAGACTCACTAGCAACTGGTGCTGGTCTTGTGCAAGGCAGCAAAATTGCTCACGCTGTCTTACAGCTTGCTGGTACTTAGAGCTGTATCTGTTAGCTTTTAAAATGGCTATAGTGGGTGGGCTGGTTGTTCCCAGCAGCGATTGCCAAAGCATTAATGCTGGCTTCTGAGTATACCGAACTGGAAAACTCCCCAGGTATGTATTTATTTAGCAGGTAAACTCATGTCTACATCTATGAGCTGATATGTACAGCATATGTGCATCTGTGTGCAGGGCTGTGAGGCTGAGAACTGGCTATCAGTATTCAAAAACCATTTTAAGAAAAAACACTTTTTGATATTTTGAGGGAAACATTTTTTTGGTCAGACATTCAAGCACGTCTGCAGGCAGGAGCTCTAGTTACATAGGTGCCTACTTCACTTCTTTAAATAAAAGCTCAGAATGCCATATGCATACTTCCAACAGTAGTCCCATAAGAAAAAAAAAAATGTTGCAAAACTTATTATAAGAGCATGAAAAGAGATAATATCGATAATATCGATGTCTAATAGGTCTTTCCTTTTCCAGTACTAAACGTTAATCCTTCCGAAGGATTAGCTTCTACCTGAAATGAAGGCTGCAGGCGCACATGGATGTTCTCAGGAAAGAGACAGCGATTCTCTGCACTGAGGAAGGACCGTGCTTTTTTTTTGCCCATTATAGGACCCAGCTTGCTCACTGCAGAAAATTGTGCGTCCATGTCTTCAGTAAATAATTCTTACTCTGTAAGTGCAAAGGTTTCATTATCAGCACCCAAAATGTCAAATACCCACTGCAATGGTTAGTTGCAAGGTTGTGAGATATTTTTCCTGCTGTCAGGCTGGGCAGTTCAGCCACAAACAAGTTGCTGCGTGAGCCGCAGGTGGCATATTTGAATGTAAAATATCACTGTCACCCAAAGTCAACATCAGTTCTACAGTTGAGCTTAAATGTTTTCTTTACCTATGTTTATGCTAGTGAAACAATGTGCATGAGTGCAATGATTTAAGTGCATCTTAATTTTCTGCCTCTCCCAGCTAGCACGCTCTGGGGAGCTGTCAGTACGTAAATATGAGTAAAAGGTTACCTTGACCCTAGGAGTAAAATATATGGGCATGTTGACAGCTAAGCATACCTTGGGCCCCTAATCCAATGAACCATTGATTTCATCTTTTAACCCTGAAAATGGATCTTGTCACATGACTTTCATGGTGGTTATTCAAAAATGCTGGACTTAACACGCGCCTCACTTTCGATAGCCATAAAATAGGCTTCACTAAACTCTTCAGGATGTTGTGATATTTAACTTCTACTGGTGTGTGTGTTTAAGGAATGCCTTGAGGTTCTCAAATAATGAGATGAATAAGAATCTGCCACTGTGTTGAAATTCGAGGGAAAAATCCTTACTGTATTCCTAGCAAATTTTTCTTTTATTATCTATGGGCTTGCACTGAGAATGTCTCCGTAAGCTCCTCTTTCAAACCAGGGTTCACTGGCACAATGGAACAAGGTTTTAATTTGCTCAGAAATTAAGCTGGCAACTGTCAAACAGAGACTCTTACCTGTCTGAACCAATCCCTGTTTTTGACACTGGCTGTTGCTTCATTTGGAAATATCATAAATGCTATGTTTTGTAACTGACGGCCTAATTACTGTCTAGTGATTAGAGTTTGGCATAATAGACCATCTCTTGGATTGCTTTAGCTGTTAATGCTTTGCATGAACATTTCATAACTTAAGATCATAAAAGGTAAAGCTAAATTAATTCACAGGCGTGAATGGACCTGAAAAGTTTAACCTTGACCACATTTTTCCAGCTGGTTATCCATTCCCAGTAATTCTCTGTTGTTACAGCACATGCACATAATTTCAGAAAGAAAAGTTATATCACCAACACTACTGAAATACAAATGCACACAATGCATGACAGGTTTTATGTAGGCAGAAGCCGCCTCCTCCTCCTCCTTCTCCTCCCCACTGGCCTTAAAAATGCTTTTTTGTTTCAAATTGTGTAACTCTCTTGGCAGTTACAGATGTGCGGAGAGTCCGGCTTTGGCTGGGATGGGTTTTCTTTGTATCGGTTACAGCAGACCTTGCCAACGTCTCAGCTCTGCTGGCTGCGGAGGGCTGTTGTTCTGCGAGTGCAGCAGCACCTCTCTTGGCTGCTTGTTGCCCGCCGCTTCAGCCTAACTCGTGGCTTCAGACTGCTGCTACAGGCCTGCTGCTTCGAGCTGCTCCCACTTCTCAGCGCTGCCGGTACATGCCGGAGCAGATGTAGAGGCTTGCTGAGGAAGGGGGGGACCAGCGAGGGACAGAGCAGTGGCTGCCTCAAACAAGAAGAGCCAGACTATCCGATGTCTCAGTGAACGCGTGCTGGCAGAGGCCTTGAAGAGTCCAGACCTGAAAGGAAAACCAAAGGGGACACAGTAAAGACAAGAGGAATATAAATCCCCTGGGATCATCAAGGTTAGAGAATGGGTCCTGTGATGTTTTGCATGGGATGACTGGTTTCGTCACCAAGAGCAATGATTTGCTGTCAGCCCTTTAGGATGCTAGTGTTCTGGAGAAAACCTGCATTAAAAATCACTTTACAGACAGTAGGTTCAACCCCAACACTTGCCCACAAAATATTTTGTCTCTAGGTAACCCCAGCAAACTCAAAAAGCCAGATTTTGTTCAGGACATCATCTCAGAAGCACAAGATTGAAGAGCAGGAGGGACAACATGATTGCTCAGAGCTGCTCATGAAGAAAGACCTCACATGACTACAACTACAGTGACTACTGTTCTGCAATGCAGGAGTGAAAGCAAAGAATGGGCCAGAAACTTTCCTTCCTATTCCCAGTGTATCCTGATGAGCCTAGTGTCCAGAGGTTGGAACAGTAACCAGGGGATTATCTCCTGGATAAGCGCCTTATGACACCATTCTAATATCAACAGGCCAAAGCATAAACCATTGGCCCAGGAGATATTATTACCTTACCTAGTTAATTAATATCACAATATTAATTAGACTGGACATGGATGTGAAGAGTTCTTTGTAGCTGTGCAACCATTACCCTTATCAATCATGAAGATTTGATAGTATTTACCCATTTATAAACCTCAGTTCCAGGACAGCCTGATAAGGACCACTGACCCCACCAGATGGACAACAACAGGCCCAGAGCTGGGCCATTAGTTTTGTACTAGGCTGCACTGTGCATGCACAACCATTTATTTTTCAATAAATGGTTATTCCTGGACTTCCAAAAAAAAAATGGGCAGCTTCTAACCAAAGACTCCTGCTCCCTGTGAATTTTTTTTGCAATGAGAATTCAAGTTCACGGAAATTGTTCTGCTTTCCTGCAAAATTGTGAAGGAATCAGTTGGTCTTGTTGCTGGAGGAACTGGCTACCTTTTCACACAGCTCTGAGGACCTGCTGGCCTGGGCATCCAAAGCAGACAACAGAAGAGGGATGAGCAAGTAGGCAGATTTTTACCTCTCTGTTATGTTTTTGCCTTTCTCAAATGTTGTAAAATCAAAGCACCAACAACCAAGCGTCAGAACTTGAGCGCTTACCCTAGTTTTTTTAGGCTGAACCATTTTGACGTCTATCTCTAGGGAGTGTTTATGTGTGGTGTAAAAACGATCCAGACTGCCAACACATCAAAAAGCAAACAGAGCAATAAAGGTTGGGCTATTTTTGTTTGTTTTGTTCAACATGCTTCATAAAGAGAGAGCTAGCCGACTAATGAAATTATACCTAAACCTGTTATGTGAATCCCTACGTAAATATAAAATCCAAGTTCAGTTTCCAAAATGACTGGTAGGGAATTACAACATTATTGAATCATGGTTATTTGGACACAGTTCCACTCTTTCAGAGAATGCTAATAAATCATGAAGGAGTTGTGGATTTTAGCATAATGATTAATGATAGCAGAAATCTGATCTCTCTTCTTCACTGGTTCATCTTTAAGTTTGGGAACAAGAAAAATGCCCTGTGAAAAATACTGCTTGTCCTGTATGTCCTGTAATCTACCATGGGCAGTAATTGGACCACCAGTCAGAAACAAGGCTGCCCGGGATTCAAAGTATGCTGACAACTGGAGTGAATCTCTGTAAGTAAAGAGGTTTTCAGATGCTGAACAGATACAGACAAGGAACAGATCACTCCTCTATCAGAGATGAGGAGAGAGTTGTAGGATTTTCCCTGAGATATGGCCACAGTAGGGAAACTATGTACTGCCCCTCTTTGCAGGTTAAATTTCTTTCCTGTTTGAAACACAAGATTCAGGCAACCAAACAGAAAACTGAAAAGAAAGATCTATGGAGAATATTTCATGAATATACTCTAAAAGTTGTTTAGCAAAGCCCTTGGCAGTAATTTGAAAAATAATGGTCACATTCAAAGGAAATTAGGTTCTGTTTGTGATGGGTCACACAGACTGGTGTATTTGTAGTTTTTGTACACAAGCATCAGTGCAACTAATGCTAACTAATATGGAACACAAGTATGCCTCTCTACTACAGCTTCTATCCCAGTCTGCACATCAAGGAATATTCCACCCATCAATATCAGTGTTGCTTTTTATACCAACAAGCATTATACAAACACTATTGTTTGCCCTTTAGCCATGACTCAATTAAGAATCACTCCAGACTGTCCTCTTCACATATCACAGCTTCTCCCACTCAATTGACCTTCTGGGCTGGGTGCAGGAGATTACCATCCACCTTAAAAGTAAATAAAATTTAATTGTTTTTGAAACAGCTCATTCCACCTAGGTGTCTTCAGTTTAGTAGCTGAATGCCAGTGTATTTCAATATTTACCCCTACAGCCAAATGAGATGGCAGATAGAGAAGCAGAAACTTTGGAAATTTTGATGGGGTTATTTTTGGCTTCCATTATTTAGAGCTGCAAGGACTAATAACACACCAAAAAAAATGATGTTTGAAATCTCACTTGAGTGCATTCCTGGGACATAGGCTATGAAAAGATGGGTCAGTGGTTTTCAAATAAACCAACTGATGCAAACATTAAATAAGAGTCTTGTGTCTTATTGAAGCAGTCCCATGGGAGACTACTTAGTCTAAGTACTTGAGAGTTGCTGGGAACTAGCCAGTACCTCTTTCTTAAAATCTGGATATTCACTTCCTCCCATCCGTGGATGTGTAGATACCATGAAGATGTGAAGAACATTCTTAGCCTGAATCCAGTAGGTAGATACAGTCATTAAAAGCAGTCCTCTTGTTCATCCTTCAGGATTAAGTGATGGAAAGGGAAAGGCTCTGAACTTCAGGCTGCTGGTATAGCTCGCACTAGCTGAAAAGCGCTGCACAAAGCTGTTCAGTGATCCGTGAAAAATGAATCAGTCTCTGTTTGTTTCCTAGAGGACAAAAACATACTTCACTGTGAAACATAGACTGCTAATAGCATTAATTGTCAGGTTTATTGGCAACTTGTTAAAATGTCAAGAACTGAAGAAACATTCTGGGCTGGGCTCTGAGCTTAGTAATACGAGTGTAAATTACATTAAAACATAACTGTGTTTACAGCAGATCTGAAAATCTGTGCATTTGATTGAAACAGCTATCATGTATATTGTTTTCTTGTCATTATGTCTTTTAATCACAAAAATGCCTGGGCCACACTGATTTGAGGAAACTTGCACTCTCTCTGTAGTTGTTACGTAGGTAAATATTGTGGTTTAAGTGCTAAAATGCACACAGTTGAAAAATAATTATCCATAGTGTTAGCCAAGAAAAACTTGGCAAGCGCTCTAATGCCATAGAGCTGGAAAGCTATAAAGCACCTTTATTCTCTCAAATAAGTAGGATTAGATAAAATATGTCAGTCGAAGACACCTTTTCAATTAGAATTACGTAAAACGACCTTTTTTTTTTCCTTACGAAAACGAATATTTTCTCCAAATTTTGAACTGAATTAAACAACCAGTTTATATTTCTTTGCTACTTCTGTGACTTTTCTCTAAAGGAAGTATATTTTCAGGAATAGTAACTAAGACAGCACACTTAGAGCAAATACTACAAAATATTTAAGGAAAATTAATTCTGGTGTATGCTAAATCAAAAATTGATTTATTTAAATTATTAGTGTTAGTGTATTAAGTGTTATTTTCTAAGTTCATTTAGACAGAAGCAAACACACCATAAATAACATAATAATAAATAAACATTTATTATAGTTATTTACAGATAGGTATATGAGATAGGCATTTGAACGCTCAAATATTAATATTGAATAGTTCCTATGCTGCCCTTATTGAAAAATTCCCTTGAGTTCAAAAAATTTTTGAATTAGAATAGTTTCACAATTTTGGCATGATTTTGAATGGATACATTCCTGGAAACAGCAGTCTGTTAACAACAATCTGTAAAATATAAAATAAAATACAAAAGTCAGCTAGTGAGTTGTTCACTACAATTATCCCTCCTTCATTTTAATAACTAAAATTCAAACATTTTACTATAAATATTAAATTGTTTTAAAGTGCAGCAGTAGTTTCTTAAAACGCAAAGTGTAAAATTAAAGGCTTTTCAGATTAAAAACATTTAGTATTTACCTTTCTGTCTTAATAGCATTGATAGAAGTGATTCAGAGATTTCCTAATGTCACATGCAAAACATTTTATATAGATATTTCTTTGCTGTAGCTTAATAAAGTTTGTTCTTCATAGTACTGTAAGATAAATAGCATTAACTCCTAGGCAACCTTAGTTAAAATAAATATGTTGTACTTTGTAGAAAAAAGGGGTTGCTTTCTCATTATCAAATGCAAAAGTGTCACAACTTTGTCATCAGCACAAGGTGAATGTTTGCCTTAAGATGAACTTAATATCAGCAACCTTACAAATGAGCAAATAAAAAACAGGCATTGATAAAAATGTGCTGAAAGCATTCCTTTTGTCAAATGCAGTTAGTGTGCACCATGCTTCGTGCTTTGTTGCACTCTGGGGCTAGGCAGGGTTACTCCGTTTGCAGTCCATTCTATTTTAACTTCCCAGGACCCAGTGGAGGCCTGGTAAGACTCAAGAGTTCTGGTGACAGACACTGGAGATCTGTTATCTTTAAATGAAGTGTTTTAGGGCCATTCCAACCTGAATTTGTGTATCCAGGTCTTTTGGTTAAGCCCAGAGGAGATCCAGCTGGTGTTCTGGCAGTACAAACCTCTTCATATTGCCTCCTCCATGTGCTCCAACGCTGGCTTAGATAGTGCACCTGTAGGATTGAGAGGGAATTTCCCCCAGCCCACCCCACCCCACTCATTTGCTTTCAAGCTTGACTTATCTTGTTCTGCTGGGATTGCCAACAAAGGCTTAAGTCATGGTAGTGGTATTTTTTATCTTTATGCAACCAAGAATAAAATTGAAGCTATTAATTCATTCTATATGCAGCCTGGAACAACCACTAAATCTGCACATGCTTTGCCCCTTTCCAGTTCAACTCAGTGATCTAAAGCCAAACAGTTATGTTTCTCAATACTAATTCCATCATCCCAGAAAAATTGGTTTTCTCCAGTTGTGTTACTGTGAAATGATAAAAAAAAAACAGTGGAAAAACAAGCAAACATGTTTGATTTTTTTTTGTTTTGAGTTAAACTGAGTCAGTGCTTTTAAAGGGTTAAACCAAAATGTCATATAAAAATTTGTTCAGCTAACTTCTCAGTTCTATAGGTTTGCTCTGGAAATTGCATGGATTTCTGACAGTCAGCTGCCACAGAGGCTGAATGGATCCTAAATGCATGCCTGGAGCCTGGGCTCCTTCCCTTGATGCCTTGTGCAGGTTACAGAGACATACTCTCCCCCTGACCCCCACCCTGCATCCAAATGCTATTCTCTCGCCTCTGTTTTAACCTTCATGAAACATAATCACCGTGAACCTTCTTCTAATAGAAGTCCAAAAAGGGAAGAAACAACTTAAACCCTTAATGACTATTTTCACTTTTGTGATGAATTTGGCATGGTTCACAGTAGAAAACTTCTAAATGAAACGTTAAATTTCATTAAAATAAAACCCAAACAAACCACAACCCAAAGCTTTTCTCATGAAACGCCATATTCTGTGATCCTCATTTTGATTGTATAAATCAAAATAGATCAACAACAAAAAAGTTTCCTGTAGACTTACCCCTCTGACAGGGGAGAGAATCAGTTCCTGCCCCTTGGATCTTGAAGCGAAGCAGAATCGGTGCAGGGCAAGTTGAGGAAAAAGTGCTGCTGAGTTGCAGGCTGCTGACAGGCAATGCTATGCAGGGATGGTGCTCCTAACTTTCGGCTGCCACCATGTCCCATACAGAATGACCAGGCTGATGTGTTTCTGTCTCAGGAGCCTAGAGCCAAGGCTCAATGGAGACATGCTCTTTAGGGCTTTCCTCAACAATTTGGTTTCACATTCACTGGGCATCTTAAACTCCTAGGAACCTTTTTAAAATAATAAGTATCATCAGAATCTTAATAAATACAGATGATTTTTTAAATAGTTAACTTCTATGAATCCCATTTAATGACGAAGAAATGTCACCCTCCTGCTCCAGTGCCTATCAGATGACATGGTCCTACACCTACATCTGTCATTTAATGCGGTCAGGAAGAACAGGGTCATTCAGAGGGTTGCTTTCCTGGGGCAGAGCCTCCAGCTTTGAAAATAAATATCTCGGCTTTTTCTTGTCATCTCATTTTGACAGTGACTTGAGTGCACTTCGGCATTTGTCTAGGAACAAGAGTTAACTGCACCAGGGTGAGGTGGTCTCAGAGGGCCCTTGTTACACCGTCTGGAGTTCCTGTTGGGATTGCTTGCTGACTCTTGATCTTCTCTGTGATCTGCGATTCTGTGAGGTATCATGCAGCACAGCAGATGCAAACAATCTACATCCATTTAAGATCTCTGTTGGAATAATATTTTCTTTTTGCATTTTGTTCTATCTATAAATCTTTTATATGGAAGCTTTAAAAAAAACAAGTAAAACTGATATGACATCCTAATTTTATACCTCAAATTATACATCCTACTGCTACAATATGAAAGTAAGCAAACTTAAAAAAACACACCAACCTAAGTCTATAGTTACTGTATATACTCAGGTTTTTTGTGCCATCAGATATTGCCTAGAGACTTTGAACAAAACTCTGCCATCTGTATCTATCATGCTGTTTGTCAGAATGGCAGCATTATCATATTACTATTTTTTTAAGGGATAGGTTGCTGGCCTATCACTCAACTCCTATCCTGTAGGCAGCCTTTTGTCTGAATTTAGCTCTTTAATCTCTCCAGCTATGTGGATTTCCAGGAATTTAAACTCTCACCAGTCTAAGTCTTCATGGGTTTCAGAGCTTTCCTGCCATTCCAACACATTAAGGAAGAGTCTCCGGGGAAAATGCCATGTTTATGTCGCACTGTACTACCTCCTGAAGAATGCAGCATGTTCCTATACTGCCTTACTACGATTGTATGGTCATCACCAGACCGTTACCTGGCCTTCACTTTGCTCTGCATTTCCTCTGTTTGGAAATGCACTCCATATGAGAATGAGAAGAGAGAAAAAGTCTAAATTCACGTCGATGTCTGGCTATTCCTTGGTCAGGCTAAAAAGGCAGATGTGCTATGTTTTGTTTTTTTGCTTTTCCTTCTGCGTGATTCCAGCAAGAATCCTCAACACCGATACTACCAGGAAATTACAAGTCATGGCTCCCTCCTGATTTTGCTGATATGCTCTAAAAATACTAAATGGAATAAAAGAAGAATCTACATTCATATGTAGGTGTCCATAATGCTCTACTGACAACATGATCTTTATTAACAACTTGCTCCCTGGTTTAACGTAACAAGTATGCAATGTGAGGTAGACATGTTCACAACGTTGGTAGGTGGGTTGGCACTGTTTCTTTGGAACCTGTAGGGGTGTAATGAGGTGCAAATCTCCAAAGGCTTTATACTTATGTTGGGTTTCCATATGGATTCAAAATGTATTCAAACATCTTGAATAAATTGAGAAGAGAGCAGCCTTCCTCAAGACATTTGGCACTTCAGATGCAATCAGAAACCAGAAGTGGAAGACTCATTGAAATGGTTCTAAACTTAAAAAAACAGTGCAATTGGGAGGTAGTTGTAGGAATGGGGAAGGTTCGAGGGTTATAGGAAATACAGAAACCCGTCTGCATGTGACTGTCCAGTTCAAACCTCTCTACCACCAAATCCCTTCACCACTTTAGCCAGCTTTTGTAAGCTTCCCTCATGCTGAACACTCAGAATAGTTAGAGCACCAAAATTTATTCATCTTATCCTTCTTTAATATCAACATTCAGTTTTGGTATAAAGACAAAGAAAAAGGCTTTTACATTCCAAGAATTGAGTCCAGAGTTCTGGATTCCTTCTGCAACAGCAGATAATTTTGCTCACACCTAAAGCATACGCTCTACTTTCTGTATTAGTTTCTCATACAGTAGAAATCCAGAAACGTGCAGTTAGGTCCTGGCAATAAAAACAGGGGTGCTGATTTGCAGACACTTGATTTTAAAATAAATTCATTAGAAATGTATCTATATCCAAGTATCCTGAACTTGCATCTGGTTCCTATTTTTCTTACTGTCAAGCCCCAAGTCATTGTACTGGACACTCTACCTTTTTGGAAGCGTGGTTGTGGATTTAGATATCGTGTCTCGAGCCCATTCCTGGAGTCAAATTGAGTGTGCAAGTCTGTCCATATTGGACTGAATCTGATCTCACACTGAGGCAGGTCAGAGGTAACTGTACTAAAGTCAATGGAACTGACCTTAAATTCATAACTTCTGTATCAGATGAATTTCACTTACTTCAGTGGAGTTGATTTTGATTTACACTGATTGAACGACGTCAGAATTAGACCTCATGGTAAAGTCTTTATTTTTCTTTTGATTTTAGTAAAAATCCCAATGCAGCCATTCAGAAATAGGATGAGATTTTTCTGCTAAAAGTGCTCGTTAAATTTCTTTAAAATAAACACATGAAAATTTTTGTGTTGTCTCTATATAGAAATGCATGCTGTTAGCTAAGAGAGAGAAGAAATATTCTGCAGCATTAAATTGTATTTTACAGTTCAATCATCTGGAAGATCTCCATATGTCATATTTACATTCACTTCCTATTTAATGCAATGCAGATTTTTTACATGTACTGACCTTGAAAGAAAAGAACATATGGAGAAGCCTATGTAGTTATTTTGTTTAATGAAATGGTATGCTTTTGTTTTACAAAAGAATTTTAATGGGGAGAGTGCAAGACCCTGAAACAAGACAGTGTTTCTTTATGTCAACTTTTTTCCATTTTCATTGCCCAGCTCAAGCTGTGAAATAGTCCCAGAAAACGTGAAGGTTTAATGTATTCCATCCAAGTCAATGATTTATCAAATTCAGTGAATTTGATAATGAATGAACATGAAGTTGTACTTGAATACTTGATACTCAAGATCAAATATCCCAAAGTGCCCTTTTATGGTCCCTGCGCTGGTCTTAAAAATGCAAGTCACTTAAATTCCACTCTGAAATGTTTCCTGATAATCAGCTGCTGCTGTTGTAACTTCGGATGATGTATAAATGCTGGGTTTCTGAGCACAGACCGATCATCTTTATGGTTAAAATGTGCAGTATTACCTGTTTCTATTGAAAAAAGGGAAGGTTATTTTAGGGACTGCAGGAGGTGACAAGATAAAGAATGAATCTGTGAGCTTCTAAAAAAAAATCTGGAGGCATATTCTGCCCCCAATTAGAACTATAAAATTCCTCTGGATTGTATAAACCAAGATTTAGCCTGAGGATTTCCATGTAGTTTATGCCGAGGCATCTTGAACTGATGGAGCTATTGTGAAGCCACATGATTACAAATAAAAAAATGCAAAGAATGAAGTGTAGCTGTTTGTAAAAAGGACTGCTACAAACACATTAGCTTTATAAGTCAACCATCACATTCAAATCTGATAGAAGTAAATGCAGCTCCTATGGAAATGCCTGGGTGGCGTTCAAATATGGTTCACAGAAAGTAAGCTGAGAAGGAAAAAAGACAGTCCTAGGTCTCTCTGTACTACTATCCCGAGGAAAGCCTGCATTTTTGGGCTTAATTCCCTGGACTTTAATGGAGATGGTTTGCAGGTATACCAGTATTCTTTCAAGATGGTTCACTACCAAGAAGCTCGACAGAAAAACAGTCAAGTTTCTGTGCATTTGTGTGTGGTTTTGTGTGTGTTCAGCACCTTGTCTCTTGTTCATATTAATGACTGCATCATAAAAAACTGGTGCATTAATTTGATGATAAATATTTCCTCAAGTTGGCTGCTCTTCACAAAGGAGAATATTACAAAAGACCCCTACCAGTGCCCAGTTTCTACAGTGAAACAACACCTCTCTGCAAGCAAAATATGCTGAAGTGCTTAAAGGTGGGAATGACTAGTAATGCCAGAAGACTGTGATCCCACCAGACTTTGGGGAGTGGTACCTCCAGGAAGACCTCCTGCTCACTGTTAGATTTGCCATCCTGGACAAAAGGCAGGCCAGTGGAGACAAAAACAACTTCAAACACACTAGTATACTTTATGTAACACAGCAAAAACGTATGAACTCCACTTACCCTTCCTTAAATAACAAAAAAAATATTTTTGTGTTCCTGACTCTTTGGTTAGTATCGAAAATAACTGTCCAATGCTGAGTAATTCCTGGGTCACCAGTACTATTAACACATGTAACTTAATGGCTCACAGGTGAGCCTTGTGGCTCTTGCCCCATGAACCTCAGGGCTTTGCAAAGATAGACACCTATATTGATTGCGGGGGTGGCGAGGGACGACACAGCTAGGGTCTGGAAGTGGCCAGTGTATCCATGATACCACACATGCTGCACACCTTGCAAAGATTGGCTAGACCAAGCTGATCAATATGTCTGGATTTACACACTGTATTAAGCTGCATTAGGTGGGTTTATTGTCTCAGGTTCCTCATGGATAGTAATTCCCTAAACCTCCTTTTGTTGCATGTTTGGGCCATGCAAGTGAAGGTATTTCTCTTCCATTTTGAGAGGTCTTCCCAAATCCTTCATTTTGACGTTTTGTTTCAAACACAAATCTTCTTCAAACTCGTTGCCTTGATTGTGTTTTTGCGTCACAATGAGGTTTTGAGCTATGTCTCCTTAACAACCAACTCATGACTATTTATTTTTTATATGGCTGTACCAGCAAGAGGGGTCACACTGAAGCACAGGCACGAACTTTAAAAGTTAGGCTTTATCTAGACACTGCTGTCTGCTACCTATACCAATATCACTGTAGATTATGAGCATTCACTTGGCACTGCCTGCTACTGTTGATATGATGTGGTTTTTACTGCCTTCCCTATATTCTGCAGACAAGCAACTAATCAGTCTGACCATTTGCTGAGTGAGTTGACAACTGCAAGAACCAGATGTTAAGTTCTAGAATTTATTTTTCCAGTAGGGTCATTTAGGTCTCCGATTTGTTTCCTAGCTCTTCTTAAGTCTTTTATCTGCTTTCTTGGCTGATTTCCATCAAAACAATAAAGCATTTATAAGTCTTAGTTTCCCCATAATCATCATCTCCAACTGCAATTCCAAGAAGTCCCCCGTGTAACCATGTGAAGGTTTTATTTTCCTTGCAAAAGCTGTGAATGAGGTACAGATTTTGTTATGTCAGATAGAATATTCGTATCTTGTTTATAACTGCTCAAAAGAACATGCTGTGAAGCTTCATTCACAGAATTGACATTTCAAATTTATCAGAACAGGATTTACACTCTGATGTTTGTACAATTACAAAAGTTATCTCTGATGGGTGGAGGAGCAAGTTTGTTTTGGGTGGAGTGAATCCATCCAAGTCTCCATGGGGAGTAGAGAAAGGACACAAAAACCTGGGATAGCCTTTGCAATCATACTGATAACAGACAGTCACCCTGAAAACACTGGGGGAAAAAGAAATTAAACACCATGCATTTTCCTAGTAAGGGCTCTTATACTTTGCTTACTTTCATCCAGAGATTAATTTTAAATAGAACAAACTTGCAAGAAATATACATAAACATTTTTAAGAGTGCAGTCTGGTTTATACTCAGTTGGCTGCCGCCTCCTTTCTGAAGTGGCCTATACGCAACTGTCGATTTGCGGCCAGTGTAAAAGTTCCACTTTAAATTACACAAACTACCAATTGTCTTAGAGGTTTTCTTCTGCTCCATGGATGCTAACATATCCATGCTCTATTCTATTCCCTGTTTTCAATGGCATTGCATGAGGAGGAACAGATTCTGCGTAACATATGTGGACAGACCAGTATTCTGTAACTGAGTTCAACTGCTGGGGGTGACTTCAAAGAATTGCAGTCAGATTCAGTTCTGGAGTTCATCAAAAATTTCCAATGCTTTTCCAAGGTATCTGAAAGAACAAAATCCTGTAAGACTGCAAAACAGCCACAAATCTTGTAAGAAAGCTTTTTTTAACTGCAAGACATCCAATAATTTTGTTCCAAGACTGTTACGTTTTCGTGTAGAAAGAGCTGCCATATGCCTTCAATTAACATAATTTTGATTTTAGATTAAAACAACAAAATAAGGAACTACGCAAAATTTCCATGAAAGCCCACAAGATCTAGAACTTCTTTATCTTTAGTGAACTATGTAAGAAAGTGAGTGCCTCTGTCTTTTCTTCACTTAAATAGGAAAAATAATAGAAACATCCAAAAGCTTAAATATTGGTTTTGACTTTGTAACTTAAGTGAGGAGAAATTTCAGGTTACAGCTATTCACCTTGCTAAACTCATTCATTCTACCTCACTTAAAATCTATAGTGTAAATCTTAAAATAAAAACAGAAAACAAATTAGTTTTCTGAAAGTCGTGACATCTATTCCTTGTTTTCTGATGGTAAAGGAGTCATGTTAAATATGAAAATAGTAATGTTTATATCTTTGTCAAAACACTAGCAAGAATCTCTATCCTCCCTTCTTCCTAAATGGGAATGATTATAATCAGAATGTTTCCACTTTGTGCCTTTTCCAGATGTGGATGTCAGAGGAAGAAAATGACATGAGACAAGTGTTATTTTGTGCCCCGAGCATACCACTTCACATGGTGGCTTTTAGAACTCTGTTTAAAGAAAGCTAAGCTTTCATGTTTTAGAAACAAAATAGCTACAGGAGCCAATCAAGGGATCAAACTGCTTTCTTAAAATGCACCAGAACCTTAACAAAGTTCACTAATATATGACTTTCAAGAGGACGTGAGCAATTGTTATTTGAAACGCCAACCAAACCACCAACACTTTCTAGTCCCATTTTGACACTCTTCCTAATAAAGTTTATGATCCATTTAGGTATAATCTTCTATGAAGACAGGCTGAGAGAGTTGGGGTTGTTCAGCCTGGAGAAGAGAAGGCTCTGGGGAGACCTTATAGCCCCTTCCAGTACCTGAAGGGGGCCAACAAGAAAGCTGGGGAGGGGCTGTTCGCAAGGGCACGTAGCGATAGGACGAGGGGCAATGGTTTTAAACTAGAGCAGGGCAGGTTTAGATTAGACATTAGGAAGAAGTTCTTCACAATGAGGGTGGTGAGACACTGGCACAGGTTGCCCAGAGAGGTGGTGGAGGCCCCGTCCCTGGAGACATTCAAGGCCAGGCTGGATGAGGCTCTGAGCAACCTGATCGAGTTAAAGATGTCCCTGCTTACTGCAGGGGGGTTGGACTAGATGATGCTTAAAGGTCCCTTCCAACCCAACACATTCTGTGATTCTGTGATTATGAATGGCAAGATGTGATTGATAGCCACACTGGTAACCATGTATGTACCAAGCTGCTTTGTTTGAAACAATAGAAACCACAAAAGAATATTCCAGTTCACTTCAAGGGATTGAAGGATTGTGCATCTATTGCAGACCATTGCTCTGTTGTCCTAGTTTTTATTTCATAAAGAATTGCAGTATTCTGATTTACAGAACAAAATAATAGCTTTGAATTGTAACAGCAGATTCTACAAATAACATACAACCTTTATGGATCAGAAAATCTGCTAATATACTGGAATAATGGACAAGTCCGAAAAGAACTTCTGCTCAGTTTTCTTTATCTTCCTTCATCCACTATGCTGTAGTAGATGACTGACTGTAGCCATGATTTGAGAGGAAGGTAATATCTTTTTTAAGAGCAACTTCTATGGGTAGAGGAAACACCCAAGCCTTTGGGCATGTAGTTTCTTAAAGAAAAACAACAATTTTTAAGCTACAGTAGATGCTGAGAATAATTGGTCTGAATTTAACTTGTGTTAAGCAGACAATTTGAAAGAAACAGTTGTTGGTGGCATTGGAAAAGTAGGAGATCTTATCGCAGAGAGGGGCGATCATATGTTTATCTCCAATAAAACCAAAGAGACATCCAAGTGATTACTGGCCATTAAACACCAACAGGATGACTGGAGGTGTTGTAGTATATCTTGTGTCATAAAACCAACGTCTGCAATCTGTATGCACCTTACAGTGCCTAGTAGAACTTTCTTCTGAAGCCTGAGTGTCCGATTGAAATGGGTCTCCACTGAGGACAAAAGTGAGTGAGAAGTCATAGTTGTAATAGTCATTTTGTGAAAAGTATTATTTTCATCAGTAACTGAATGTTTCAGTATAAAATCAAAGATACTGGATTTATACCATCAGTGTTTACTCCATTGCTAACATCTTCCCTGTGCTACAGACACTGACATTTTCTCCCAAATCTTCTTAGAGCTACCAAGCAGGTGAGGGGTCTGGAGACCAAGTCGTATGAGAAGAGGCTGAGGGAACTGGGCATGTTTAGCCTGGAGAAGAGGAGGCTGAGGGGAGACCTCATTGCCCTCTACAACTACCTGAAAGGAGGTTGCAGAGAGGTGGGTGTTGGCCTCTTCTCCCAGGTGAATAATGACAGGACCAGAGGAAATGGTCTGAAGTTGCAGCAGGGGAGGTTTAGATTAGATATTCGGAAGAATTCCTTTCCTGAAAGAGTGGTCAGGCACTGGAACAGCCTGCCCAGGGAGGTGGCTGAGTCACCATCCCTAGAGGTATTTAAGAAACTGATTTGGCACTTCAGGGCATGCTCTAGTGACAGAGATTGTAGGGGGTTTTTTGTGTGTGTATGGTTGGACTCAATGATCTCAAAGGTCCTTTCCAACCATGAAGTTTCTATGATTCTGAAATATATTGCCAAGTACTTACTTTGCTGCTTCTATTGCAGACCTGAAAAAGGGCTTATGGATCTGGAAGACAGACTGTTTTTTTCCAAATTGTCATTCAGCTTGATTAAAAAACCCACTGTTTCTTCCTATGAGTTTTGCCTTATTAGAAGAGTTGTTATGTCCACAGAGAATTTGGTCCAAAGCCCAGTGCAGTTACTGCGCCTTAAATCAAAGTAATGATTGAGATCTGGATCAAGCTTGCAGTGAGCTAAATTAAATCCAGTATTTTTGAAAAAAATATTGTACTTGCTTGCTAGATTCCTATCAGGAGACAAGATGAATTTGCCTTTATAATCTGTTTTACCATCTTAGATACTTCTATTTATCACTGTGTATTTAAACTTCCTGCAATCTTACCCATTTTAGCCAATAACAGTGTAACTTATTTGCTTTCTTTTGCTATTTTCATATACCTCTCCTGACTCTGAGGTCTTTCATAGTTTAAAATTCATAGCTAAGGTTACAAAGCCTCTTTTATCCACTTATTCAATTATCCTGATATTGGAGTGCCTATTAAGAGCAATAAAACTAATACTGCAGACCTTGAGACTCCATCTTGACTATCCTCGTGTCTACATTTTCACTAGCTAAGAGCTCATGCTTGTCCCAAGTACACTTTAAAAATTATAGCTTATCTTATTCAGTTGCATGAACTGAACTTGATAGAATTGAGTTCTTACTAGAGTAAGCAGGAGGAGTTTGCACTGTTAGCTTTTTATGCGCAGTTAAAAAACTCCAAAACTTCCTCAAACTTAAAGACTAATCCATGTTCTTTAGAATAGCTTTTGCTTTAGGATAAGAAAATTACATAAATGGAAGAGCCAAAATGGATTTATTTGTTGTGAAGCTCTTCTTGTCAATATATGCTTCTGCATAATGCAGGGTGAGGTCTGGCTACTTTATTTTTCTGCTGCTGTGAAAAAAAGGCAACAATTGAGAACGTATTTCTGCATGTATAAAAAAGGAAGATCATGCAACGTAAGTCACGAGACATGGCATTTTAGAGACGTGCGTTTACTTCTTTCTTCTGTGGACTGTCTTGTGAGGTTGAGAAATCTATCATAGCCCTCTGTATTTCAACTCTCCTTCCACAAAATAGGAATAGTAATATAATTCACAGTATGACAGAAAAGCTAATATCGGATGGTGTGGCTGTGGTACCATATAAACATATGAACCAAAGGAGTTTATTTTTTGTGCCTTATCAACATCCACGAGAAAAGTATTGTGTACAGTTAAAGTCTAATCCAGTTTCTGCTAATGCTACTGATGTTACTTTGAGCAGCAATTGGATGAGAATCTTGATGAAACTCCATTTGCCTCTTTCAACAGATGCAGTTTGGTAGAGATGGTTAAAAATAACAGTTTACTACCATGCCCACATTCAAGCTACCTTGGTATGCTTGCATAACATCAACACAATCACAATAGCATGGGACTTCTCACAGCTGTAAACCCATCCAGGAAACAGGGTCTTTTTCACATAGTAAATTGATGCTACTGTCTCTTATCTGGTTACATTTCTCTCTGGGTGGAACTCAAATTCAAACGGTAGATATTTAGATTTAGGTGTCTAACTATGAACTCAGTATGGAGGCTTCTAGTATAGCCAGCAGAGCTGAATGGTTCAATCCAACTGGCCACAAATTGCTGTCAAATGCTATTTATGATACCCTTAGGTTTTCCATGAGACACCCAACTGTCAATCCAGAATGGCAGAGAATTCCTATGGATCTTGTGTCACATCTGCCCAGCCCTGTACAGTCGTTTAAGATACCCCCAGACATCTCAGTTGGCACTTGATGTTTATGTTCAGGACACTGAATCAAGTCCCTAGTCAAGACGTTCAAAGACATTTTAAGACTTGTTCTGCTCTGCCTGTAGCAAACTTTTACATGTGGTCAACTAATTCTCTTTCTAGACTTACTGGCAGAAATGACAGCTTAGATACCTGTCTTGCATGTAGGTGCCTGTGTTTAGACATCTAAATACAGGTAGGTACCTACAATCTGCACATGAATCACCCTCTTGTGTTTACTATGCTTGAGTATAATAGGGTTGTGACCTAAAAGGATAAACTGCTAAAGCACAGAGAGTGAAAAGATACATCCTGGCAGGAATTTTTGGTATGGTCTGTCTCAAACCCCCACAGAAGCTGAGGCAGCAAATGGTAAGATGGTACTTGCTGCAGTCTAAACTCTCGCCAGTAAGAAACAACTGAAAGGAGTCTGAGGACAGAAGAGGTGAAGATGCTTGTACAGGTGCTTGTACAGGTTATTGTAAGGAATTCTTTACATATTCAACTTCACTCCTACATAGGAAAAGCAATTTCTCTAGTTGTATTACAAGCAGAACTAGTAGTGGGATTGCTGTTACGGAAGATGCAGGAGGTCTGTGAGTGATCATAAGTGACTGAGCTACCATAGCTTCACTAAATCATTTAAAACAGTATGGGTGAGGTAGGTAGACTTGCAGAAAGTTAGTTGGTGTTATTATAAGGACAGCATTGGAATCTGATTAAAAGCAACTTTTTACTGAGAACTAAGTGCTACTTCAGTCTTCAACCTTCCCAGATAAATAAATCAAGCCTAAAAGAAAATGCGTTTTCTTGCATGGTAAATAATAACTATAATACTGTCAGTCATGCTGTGCTGTTTATTCTCCTGTGACAATGGCATATTGTTGACACACCACCTGTTCTGTGTCTGCTGCTTAACATATGTCAGACATGCAAATTTAAATCCTACTGACATCCTTCGGAGACAAAATGAAACCACTTACCACACAAGTTTCTAAATAATTCTGCTTTCATATTTCAGACCAAATGTAGCTAGAGTTAAAAAAACCCACTACTAAGCTACTGTCAGAAAATGTGTTTCAAAGGTATAAGGAGTTCTGAAAACTATGGCAAAAACTGACTTGTATGGGGTATATTTTGGCAGGAAGGCTTTCGTGTTTACATTTTATACCTTTAAGACGCTCAATCACATTGAACAATGATGTGCTTAATACAGAGTGACTCCCTTTCATTTCAGTTAAAATATAAATTAGTTTCTGAGATTCCTTTGTTCTTCTGTAGATGTGACAGCCCATGCAGTTCTATGGTTTTTGTCCTTGTCATGAAACTGCCAGGACAATTATTCTTGGAAAGTTTGGAAAAGAATGCAAAAAACAAATCATGGTAACTTCATCTAATAACTATTGGTTTTGAATGAAATGTTGTCTTCTATATTATAAACCCCTATTATAAAATTGAAATAAAGAAAGAGAAGGAAGAATATTTTGCACCAAAAAGGATTAAAATTTACTATTTTGAAAACAGATAACTGAGAACTGTGCATTTCTTCACAAATTCCTATTATATAATTTTTCTGTGTGTGCTTTAGAATAACTAACCTCAAACACCCGTCAGATCTTGTGCCAGGAATGCTTGTGGCCCCAGTTACTTTTGAGAATTTACTCTGGGACCTTTTACGTAGATGTGATACAGAAACATTTCAGTATCTGGGGAAATTTGAAATCATGATGGAACTAATTAAGAATTAAAAGTTTAAAAAACAAAAATAAGAATTAAACTATTAGTTTGATTCCTGGGACAGCTAGGAAATCAGTAAATTATTTTTCTATAAACAGACGGATAGAGTTGATCTATCCATTTATTAGGGTAAGTACTCTAAGCCAACAATTATTACAAATAGAAGAGGCAATCTTCTTCTGATTTAGACAAATCTAATTCCACAGAACTCAGCTGAACTCCTTCCATAAGCACAGGTACGTGCTTGTTAGCAAGTTATAGTCCTCACATATCCCAGACTTACTGATTTGGACTGTTGCAAATGCCATCATCTGAGTGTAATTCAAAGAAGCTTGGCTGAGTGCAATGGGATCCATGACATCAAACATTATCAATTCAACACATACTTCCTTTCAGGAGGATGGGGCCAGGCTCCTTGCAGTGGTGCCCAGCGACAGGACAAGAGGTAATGGGCACAAACTTGAACATAGGAAGTTCCACCTAAACATGAGAAGGAACTTCTTTACTTTGAGGGTGGCAGAGCCCTGGAACAGGCTGCCCAGAGAGGTGGTGGAGTCTCCATCTCTGGAGACATTCAAAACCCGCCTGGACGCGTTCCTGTGCAACCTGCTCTGGGTCACCCTGCTCTGGCAGGGGGGTTGGACTAGATGGTCTCCAGAGGTCCCTTCCAAACCTATGATTCTATGATTCCTAAGGGATTATTATGTGTAAACAGCATGTTCTGCTTTTTTAGTTTTTGTTCAGGATTGCTGTGGATTTCCAGGAGTGTCAAGATGAAGATTTTCACCTCAGGAGACTGACACATTTTCACAGTTCTGAAGTTAGAATTGAGTCCAGTCTGTTCAGCTGAAGCATTTAGAAAATTCTATTTGGTGATGGGCAAAATGGAGCAGATTATGAGTGCTGGCAGAAAGGCAGACTTAGCAACAATATTATATATGGAGATTGTTTGGCAATGAGTCCATATCCAGAGCCAGCTTCTGGGGATGCTCCAGTGGGAAGGTTACATGGAGAAGCCGAGAAGCCATCCAGAAGAAAGTGTGGCAGGGATACCCATGAAAAAGATTGGAGCACCAGTTTCTGATATCTGGGATAGGATATGTGTCCAAACATAGTCTTCTACTGTGCATAGAAGTACACCTAGGTCGGTTGTCCAGGTTTCCTATATAGATAATGGAGAGAAAAGGGTAGTTCTACTGCAAAAGCAGTAAATCAGATAGCCAGCTCTCTTAAGTGAGTGTTTCTCTGCATTGGATAAAAAGGGAACCTAGACAGCCAGCTCAGATTACAGAGCTTTCACTGAAGACTCCTGGTGAATTTTTACTTGGCATCTGATGAAGCTGTGCTGGTATTTTAAAGTGACTTCAAATGATGTTTAGGGTATGATGTGGTTGTAGAAAGGGAAGCAGTGAAGTACCTGTTTCTGTATGCCAGTCAATATACGCAGAACAGTCCAGATTTTGTGGAAATTAGTGAAATTAAATGGCTTTTCTGAAAGAATAATTACATTTCATTTTTCTGAAATGTCTAGAAAGAGAAAATAAAAGGCAGTGTAACTGGCCAGTTGGTGAACACTCTGTGTTTCTGGTACAGGGTAATACAACCCTCTGGAGTTTAAGAAGCTGCACTCTTTTACACCTGATCTGGATTTGAGCCTCTATACCATTACTACCTTCTTTTAGTGGCTGCAGGTTGAAAGGGATGAGCAATTTTATGGAGCCACTGTTCCTATGGTAACTATCTCCTCAACAGCTGTGTGCATAGCACATTTACTTCTCATTTAACCTTCGTCATTCAGAAGAAAATACCTGCTGTTGCTGGTGTGATGCTGTACAAGTGTCCTGTAAAATTCTTTAACATTCAATACAACAGCCTTGTGCTCTGCTTCATAGATTAACTTTTTTCTGAAACACACTAATTGCCTGGTTGTTTTGGTCTATGGCTACATTGCATCTAAGGAGTGTGCATCTTTCTACCTGGCTGTTTGTGCTCTATCTAGATATACAGTGGTCCCACAGAATAAGTACAGCCTTTACTTTTATCAATGCTTTCTCTCCCATGAGAAACCTTCGTATCTCTTTAAAAGATCAAACTCAGACCACTAATCACTGCATGCAGTGCTTATTGCCATTCCAGTGGGAAAATCTGTTCACCTCAGCACCTTACAGTTACTGATAATAGTCCCTGTCAGGTTGAATTAGAAAAATTAGTAAATTTTGTACTTGTTTGTTTTGGCCATGTCACTGCTCCAACATCTCTTTAATCCTTGCAGAGATTCCCTGACTGCAGAAACTCATTGCTTCAGATCCACTGAGCAATATATATTAACTCCCATGGCTCAGTATAGAATTGCATTTGGGAACTGTTATTTTTTCAACAGTTTTTTTCCCTGTCAGACGTACATACACTAGAAATTGTTGATAAATAGTCTGGAAAATTTGTCTAGAAACTTATTTGGTCTATACATTCATAAGGTGTTTGGGTTATCATTTCTCTTTCTTTGGATCATGAGTCATTGCTGAATAAATCAAAATCTCTACGACTGTATTAGATATTCACAGAGTATTCACAAAAGTGAGGATGAACAGTTTATCTATTCTTGTAGCACAGTGTTGCTTGGCCTTTGTAACTCCCAAATTAATGATAAAATGGAGATAACATATGGCAAAAAAGCAAGTTCAATATTAGAGTGTGATATCTAGAAAGGCCTATAATATCAGAATTGCTTTGCTGAAAAAGCCTGAGAAAAAATGTATAGTTTTTAACTATCGAAAATAATTACCAGTTCTTTCACAGACATCTGTGATGGCACAGCTACACTTCTACAAACTACAGGGATTCCCAAATTACATTAAAACTAAGCAATCCAGACTGAGCAGTCTAGATTTCACAGTGTAAAATTTCATGTACTTTGTTCTTTACAGCTGACAGTTCACATTAGACATTTAAAAGCATCTTCACAAGGATTAATTTTTCCCAACACTGCCAAATTTCAAGCACTGTGATGCCCCTAACATGTACTGTCTGCAGAGGAAAGGTTTTAGCAACCTTAATCCTGCCTCCTGTGCTCCCACTGCAGTGTTGACAGTTTGTACGTCTCCAGCTCCACGTAGCATCATGGTTTCCCATTAGCTCCCCCAGAGCAGCAGAGCTGTGCTTCCATGGGAAATGGCTATGACATCTCATTCTTCTCTCTCCAGTGCAACCCAAGACTGTCCAAGACCCATGAATTGATCCAATTGATCTTCTTCACTTACAATTCTTCTAATTGCCAAAACACTTTCCTGTCAGTTTCTCAAAGTCTTTGTGCAGCTCTGCTATTGTTTACTGCTTAATTTGACCATAAACTCTGCAACACATGGACTTTCAGTGAGAGGAAAAACAGGCTCATATGTGGGATTAGATGTAACCACCTTCATGGCCCACATATTCTCCATTCATATTGCTGCTATTAGCACAGGGGTCACACGTGCTCACTGTCCTTAGAAAGAAGTGAGTGACAGCTATCTCCTAGTGGACTGTATAGAGTGCTTGGCCATTTCCAGACCTAATCCATTCAAACCACAGTTACACAACCATGATTCAGATTTTCACCCTTACAGCACTATAGAACCTAAATCTCCACCTGCAAGCAAAACAGCTAGTAGATAACTTGAGTGTAACTGCCCATGCAGGCATGCCTGGGGTCCTGATTACATGATGTGATATCTCTCTCTACAGAAGGAGCTCACCTTACTGTGAGTTTTTGCCTTCCAAAATGAAAAATGACATAGTCTGTTACCACTCATTCTCATAACAATCATCTGATCTTGGCAGCCATGTAATAAGAGCAGGATGAAGCAGGGACTCTTGTGTACGGGATACCAAATATGAATTTCAAATTTAAAAAAAAATATAGCAGGGGTGGGTGGGGTGGGTGGGGAGCTTGCCCTTTGATATATAGGCAAAAAGTTGTTCACAAATCCTTAATGAATATCTATCAAAATACTGTATTTGTGCATGTCTGTGAAGAAAATGCCTGCCTTGGACAAAGAGAAAAAGGATACAATTTACAACATGAAGTAATGCCTCTCATTAGACTAGCTAGGTTAGCTGGGGAAAAAAAAAAACATTCAAGCTTTTGGGCACAGAAGTCATTCTTCAGGTTTTTGGGAGAAAGATGGATGCCTGTATTTGTATTTATTTTAACTCTGATTTCTGTGACGCATTTCACCTTGCATTTGCTTTATATCTAGTCAGTAAATCTTGTGTTTATGAAGACATAAGCACCATGAAACACTTTGACACTCTCCATTTCCTTCATCCCAAGCAGTAGCATTATCTAAAATAAACGGGCTGTCTATCTAAGGAAGGAGACATAACGAGTGTTTTCGCAAGCCTGCCCGCGTATCTGTAAAGCTACCCCAAGGCGTGAAAGCAGGAGGGGAAGGGGAGGAGGGCCTGCAGCAGACATTGCTGGAACAGCCAGTGTCCAGTGAGATCCAGCTGTGTAAATGTGACAACCGTAAAAGAGATACGGAGAGGTGAAGGCAAAACTGTGTTTGTGCCAATAGAGAGAAAAAAGAATTGCTTGGCGCAACTTGTGTTGACACTGCGGGTTATAGCTTGTGCGCTGAAGAAGCATGTGCCTTCTCACATGCTTTTTGTACTCATTTGAGATACAGGGTGACTGCACTTAAAAATAAGTACACAGTGTACTCTGTATGTTGTCTTTTCCACAAGACAAATGTTTGTGCTCTCCTCAAAGGACCCAGTTCTACTCTGTAAGCAGAGTTTCTTCCATATTGTTAAACTCCTGATTAATATGCGTACTACGAGATTTCCATTAATTCTGATTTGGAAATGCAGTCATCCTCTGGCATAATCCTTCATTCTTATCAGATTTCTTTTTTTAGAGCCTCCCAACATTGCATTACTATGATTATTTATCTACCAGCATTCTTGGGAGGAAGAGCAACAGTAACGTCCCCTCCTAGAAAAAAGGGAAACTGAGGCACAGACCACTGGTTAGACGTCCTTGCATTGTGTCTTTTGACTTCATGCTCATGCAGTTCTTCCCTTCCTGTTATTAAAATCCCCTCCTCCCCAGCAAAGGGCATAACTCATGTTGTCTTTTCCCTGGAACCCCTAATTTTCTTGAGTGAGGAAATGCAGGCCTACTTAAAGCTTGCTCTGTTTTCCAACTGGTTTGACCCCTATGAGCTGCAGGAACTGGTACTGGAGCTCTTACGTTGCAGTCACCCAGGATAGCTGATAATGACAGGTTAATCTCTATCCTTGGGCTCACAGAAACTTTATGAAAACCACTGTGTTCTTACCTCTTCCTTCTGTTTTCTCCCATTAGCACTATTCTTTCCCACACAAGCACAAAAGGTAGCATTTGGCTTTCCTTTAACAACTTTATTATTGCCCCTCTGAGTAAGAATTCATTTTTCCCTATTTTCTTCAAATGAAGTACAAGAACGTCACCTCCAACCTGGACAGGTGGAGCCTGTCTCAACAATAGAAAACATATTATATAAAATGGCTTCCTAGATTTCTTGCACAAACCTCAGTTCAGATTAGTGCTTTTCAGCAGTTGCTACTGCAGCATAAAGAAAAGAGCAGGCAAAGGAAAAGCAGTTTTACCTTAGTGCTGCACTTTGGGAACCTGCTTCCTTGCTCTTCTTGTTGCTGGTCCCATCACCCTCCCCAATGAGCATTCAGGTTCCATTTAATGCACGTCCTGTGGGCTTGTAAATAGCTGAGGTTTTTCGAATGAAATGTCATACATCTTAAAAAGGCTTTGTGAGACCTATGCACAGTGATTCCAAATTCTTCTCTTCTAAGAAAGAATTCTCTTCAGTGCTGAATGTTTAGTTTTCCTCAATTGCTTTTTGCTTCCTTTAGCAGGCTGATTTTCACATCTGGAAAGAGCGGATTTTTGACCGAGCAGAACTAAAACAGTAACTGTTTAACTAATTTCTATCTGGAAGTTACCCTTTTAGTATTAGGGCTACATCAGCTAATATATTTAATTGGAAGGTCAAGTCCTTTGGCTGATCTGTTTGATTTGGATTTACTCACTGATTATAATTTGTATGGGCATAAGAAGAGAAAATTTCAAAGGGAAAATACTGAGACTAGCCATCATCCATCAAACAGATAGATAAATATTTGCTGAATATGTATATTTCAGATGCAAAACTAATAATACAGCAGCAAGGTGCAATGTAATAACCATACAAAAATTGTAATGCCAGCATTTACCAAACAGAAAAATTATAAACTATACAACAATACATGAAAGTGCAAAAGGCAAGAACAAGAAATAATTGTAGAAACCACATCCTCCTAGAAGCTATGCTAAGGCACATGGAGGACAGGGAAGTGATTCGAGACAGCCAGCATGGCTTCTCCAAGGGCAAGTCCTGCCTGACCAACCTAGTGGCCTTCCATGATGGATTGACTACATTGGTGGACAATGGAAGACCTATGCATGTCAGCTTTCTGGAATTCTGTTAGGCCTTTGACATGGTCCCCCACAACATCCTTCTGTATAAATTGGAGAGATATGGATTTGTTGCACGGACTGTTCAGTGGATGAGGAATCAGTTGAATAGTCGCATCCAGAGGGTAGTGGTCAATGGCTGAATGGCCAGATGGAGATCAGTGACAAGTGGTGTACCTCAGGGCTTTGTACTGGGACCAGTACTGTTCACCATCTTCATCAATGACACAGACAGTGGTATCGAGTGCACCCTCAGCAAGTTTGCGGACAACACCAAGCTGAGGGGTGCAGTTGACAGACCTAGGGATGGGATGCCATCCAGAGGGACTTGGACAGGCTTGAGAAGTGGGTCCATGCAAACCTCATGAGGTTCAACAAGGCCACGTGCAGGGTCCTGCACCTGGGTCAGGGCAACCACCAGGATCAATACAGGCTAGGGGATGAAGGGTTTGGGAGCAGCCCTGCCCAGAAGGACTTGTGGGTACTGGTGGATGCAAAGCTGAACATGAGCCGAAAACATGCACTTGCAGCGCAGAAAGCCAACTGCATCCTGGGCTACATCAAAAGAAGTGTGACCAGCAGGGTGNCTTTAGACTGTGTTTCTCTGACCTTTTTTACTCCACCAGTGAATCTGTGCTTGGCTTTCTCCCACATGGTCCAGGGCCTTCTTCAAGCCTACCTTGATTCACAATAGCCCTGTACAAATTCCCACATAAACTGTACAAGAGTATTACCTTCATTCTTAAGTCCTCCTCCTCCCTCCTCTGTAGCCATAATAGCTACAGAAATCAACAGAATGTTGGTAACTGAGTAAACATTAACAAAGCAAACCATTAATGCTGCAAATGAATGTTACAAGGATCAGAAATACCTTGCTGAGCAAATCATAAAAGTATGTCTGTGTGCATTTGAATGCAGTTCATCTTGTCTCCTATTATAGGAGGGCTATAGCACCCTATATAAAGGGCTATAACACCCTTTTACATCTTATCTGTAACGAGCTCTTTAACCTCTCCTCCTGGGACCGGGAACATATCTTTCCCTGTGTTGCTAATGGTATGTTGGTAGTGTGCCCTGTTTTATTCCTCCCTTTCTAATGGGAACTAAAGGTGGAAAAATATTTCCTGTACCCAATTCTATGCCAGTGCTAACTTGACTTTGAATTGGTTGTAGTTTGTTATTAGCAAATAAATATCAAAACTAAAGGCTAACCTGAAACACGTGAAGCATCTGGATTCCACTGGCACACATGCACACCTTGGTTCTGGAAAACTGCAAATCAGATCTCCCTTAGGTTACAGGAGGACAAGGTATACTGATCCCTCAATAAATTAGCTCTGCTGAGCTATGTTCCCTGCAGCTACAGTGCTGCTGCTATCTGTATGCTGTACTGCAAACAAGTAGAGACATACCTTAAGGCCAAAAGGGGTTATCTAGTCAGATCTCACAAAAAAGCAGAAACTGGAGAATTGTAGAGTAATTTAGATTGTAAGGCTGAAGAGACCTCAGGAGGTCATCTTGTGCAACCCCCTGTTTAAAGCATGATCAGTTTAGATTAAGTTGCACAGGGCCTCATGAATTAACATCTATGTTAGTGGAAACTAATTGACTTTAAAAATTTCAGGAATTGAGAATCCACTATGATTCTTATTAAACTCCTTCTGTAACCAATTGCCACTACTGTTTTTTTAAAAAGGGCTCTTTGTTAGCCTGTATTTGACTAGCTTTATCATCGTCTCTTCTTTTCATTCTGATTTCTTGTTTAGATATTGGCTGGCAGTTGCTGTCATCACATAACTTTTTATATAAAACCAACCAGATTGAGCTCCATGATTCTGTCACTGTACTACATTTTCGTGTTCCAAATGCTTTTGTAACCCTGCTCTGAGCTTTCTCTAATTTATCAACACACAGATAACAACTGTCCAGTCCTGAGCAAGAGAGCTGGACAGAATATTCCTAGTCATAGTGCCAAATACAGAGCTAATGTATGTCTTTGCTATCTACAGTCAATATTTTCCTTTTTATTTATCCAAAGATTATAATAGTGATTTTGGAAATGGCATCTTAATGGTAGCTCCTATCCAAGTTAGCTGTCTGCCTCGAACCCCAATTTACTGTTCCCCAAGAAAACCATCCACATCCTGCAAGAGTTTTACCAGGTATAGGACTACCCATCTAGACATATTGATCCTGTGATTCCATTAATTCGTTTGTGACTTTCTTATGAAATGATTCAATTACACTAAACATCTGTCTTCACTAATTGCATTACTTACACAGTCTTTGTGTCATCTGCAAAACTGCTCAGCAGAGATTTGATGTTTTCTTCCAGACCATTGATAAAACATGATAATTATCTCAAAAGCAGAAAGAGGGCGTTCAGGGTCTCACTAAAGGAAACACCAGATCATTGATGACTCTCTATTTACCTTTATATTTTAAGAATTAATCAGCTCTCATTTTATTTAATATGTGCAATACTGATATTTTAACTTGTCTCTTTCCTTAATCAAAATGCCAGAAGGTACCAAATGAAATGTTTTACAAAAGTGGAACTGCATTGCATTCATATTAATTTGCTGGCCAGATATAAATGTCAGAGTTGGGGCCACATATGTGGGAGAATCATCTCTCCACATACTACTAGTATGTGCAGTGCAAACTTTCATTTGAAAACCTCTGATTATAAGAGAGTTTTGCCCCTGGGAGTTTGTCAGTTCTCAGGCTAGGAGTCTTTATAATGACATGTAAGATTATTTTCCAGTTATTAATTTCCAAATGGACTGTTATCTTGCAGAAATAGTAAAAGCTGCTCACAGTTGAACCGCACTGTGGCATTTCACTGCTTATAAAGACTGCTTATTAATTTCTTTCTTCTTTTTTTTTTTTGTTTGGTCGATGTTTTCCTTAAAAGTTTATCTTAAATGAAGGAAGGGAAATATTTACAACCACAATGGAACAATGGCCTGGAACTAAGGAAGGGAAAGTTTAGGTTAGGCTGTAGTAAGAAGTTCTTAACTCAAATAGCCTTGGATTCCGAAAGAAGTATTTTGAGACAGCATCATGGAAGATTTACAGAAACTGTGCAGGTGAGACAGTCTGGAGGACCACCCGATAAAGAACACAATCTGGTAAAAGTTGAATACTAGGCAATAATCACCTTTTTATAAAAACTTTATTTCTCTAGCACTAGTGACAAAAAGGGATATCTAAAATTGAAGAAAATTTAAGTACCCTAAATACATAAGAAGAGATTTTCTCCACAATACAGATCCTATCGAGAATGACACCTCAGTGGAAAAATCCAGGTCTAGTTTTATATTAGTTATATTTATAGTTAAACAGGAGCATTTGGATGCTGAACTCCTGAAAGTCTGACCCATACAGTACAGCTTCTTGAGAGTGTCCTAAGGATACATTGGTCTTTTGAATTGCCAGCAAATGGACAGGGGAAATGAAGGTGAGACATTCTGCGATTTCATGAAAGGCAGAACCAGAGAAGTCAGCAGTTCCTCACTTTACCCCTACCAATTCTCTCTGCTAAACACAAAATATCTAAGTAAGGAAATATTCAATTCACTTGGCTACCGAATTCTATTGACCTCTTCAAAGAAATAAGTGGTGTTTATTTAACAAACTAATCAACTTTACTAATTAAACCAGAATTTAAACACGCTCTGTGGCGTGAAACTCAACTTTGTTAGTTATACCATATAAAATAAGGCAGGAGCTGGATAGCACTTGTTCTGAAGCATTTTATGTAGTGAAAATGTTGCAGATGTACATTAGTGGAAAAGTGTTCAGTCTGGTCTGCTTATAACTGATATCTGGAGTTATCAGTTTCCATATTGTGATTATTTATTTCTTCTTTCTTGCCACATTCATATTTAACAATTGTGGTTCTCTGCCAGACAAATGTGCATCTGAACTGAAGGGGGAAAAAAATAGTAGGTCAGATAACCTGTAGGTATTAGTTACTTTCCTGATTTTAGAGGAATTCTAGTAATGATATTTGGCCTGCTATGTGCAGGATGCAGTATTAGCACTGACAAAAGTACTAATTCCCTGAAGCTACACTCTCTTCTGTGACTGTGACATATGTCCAGGATTGAAGAAAGAGTAAAACTAGTCCCCCTAGTGTACTGTTGTTGTAAAATAGTTAGGTCTGCTGAAGTTTGTCTATGGGTTAATTGGTAAATCTTCTCTATCTCCTGTATGTTTTTACTATACTGAGTATAATTCTTGGTGAAAGACATTTCTCTTGGTCATTTTTCTTAGGACTATAGGCTTCTGGGATCGAAAAAAAATTCCACCTGCTAATACAATAATTCTTACAGAATGCAAGATAAGAACTAGATAATATTTTGCTCCTGTTTATCAAAGCTTATAACAACTATCTTGGTATTAATTGACAGTATTAACATTTGTATTTTTATTATAAAATTTAATTTTAAGTCTGCATATATCCCTCAGTTTTCATTACATACCTCTGTATAACATGTCCATTGCTTTGGAGAACCCATTTTTCAGTTAAAAAAAGATCAGATCTGATAGGCAATAATTATTGGAAAGAGACATTAATCAAAAGCTTCCTTGGGAGATGGCTCTAAAATAATTTATAGTCAATATCATTTTGGTATCTTTACAGTGTTTGAGGTTAATTGCCTGAATTGTATTTATAATAAATTATCATGTTGTGCTCTGAGCGTAAAGGACAATTGAATTGTTTCATACAACTTCATTGAACACAATGCTGCTGCATATCATTGACTGTTCACTGGAGAGCCTCATTAAGCCTTGAAGGGAGACTGGGAGGGAAATGTAAATGAACCAGTAGCAAACCGGACACAAATTTCTACATGGAAATTTACAATAGGATATTGAGCGAAATAAGTTTGCAGTAGAAAGGCCACATGAAGCATTAGTATTTCAGAAAATTTATCTGTGTTTTCACATTTATCTGGAATGTAGCTACCTTTAGCTGGGAGTTGTTTGTGTAGGGGACTGTGGAAGAATCTACACTGAGAAAAAGATACTTATGAATCTAAAGAAGAGATACTTATGAATATAAAGAAAATATTATCTAAAGATAATCTGAGGAAAAGTTTCTGTTTGGCCTAGGAAGGGGACTGTAAAGGAAAATTTATTGTTGTTGTTGTTGTCATGAAGTACGTGCGCAGTCTAGCATAGTGGTCTGACACCCAGCTTCTCATCTCTGCAAGTAACCACTTCAGACTATGCTGCTTCACCCTGGGTAGTCTATGGCTGGTAGTCTACAGCTTAGTCATAGGGGTTTTTTTCTGTAAAGTAGGAGGAAGAGGTTTAAAGCCTAGGCCATTGGATGAAGGATTATCAATAGGTCTCTCACATACCAAGTCCTCCATCCACTGAGTTTAGGTATTAACGGGCTGGGGAAAACATCACCTCCACCTACATTTTGAAAAAATGTAGCTTTTGCTACTGGATTTTGCGTGGGACCAGTCTCGATAAGCTCTCCCTCAGAACATCCTCAGACCACGCTCTGCATGAAGGACTGAAGGAGGTTGAAGAATACGTAGCTGGTAGATCCCAGCAGACTGTGGTCACAAGTTAAGCAGGAGCAGGTTGTAGTCATAAGTTAAGACAATGGCCATACCCAGGAGGACGTAGATACCTCTTGATATTTCCTCTAAAAATCTGAACTGCTTACAGACTTCACACTCTTCCACAAGCTGTAGTAAAGTGCGATTTTGTGATTTGCTATTTGGGCGTCTAAATCCTGTCACCTGAAGTCCTGCTTCAACTATCTAAATCTTCCTATCAGTTTAGCACAATACCTAACTAAATACTCCCTAAATGAAAAGAAATCTAGAAAAATCAACACCTCCTATCAAGAAGGAGGTCAAAATTTGGTCACTGTTTATTCTTGAAGGTATGATTACTCCTAAGACACCTCTCCTAAAACAGGAGATGAGAAGAACTTCTGTAGGGAACAACCACAGGGAAAGATTAGCACATAACCCTAACCCTAACCCTAACCCTAACCCCTAACCCTAACCCTAACCCTAACCCTTCTGGAGTGATTACTGCTCTGTCAGAATGCACATTTTGGGAAAATTTGCAAGGAACTTCATGCTGTTGCAATGAAGAAGAACTTCCACTGGTATCCACATGCTGAGTTATCAGCAATGTAACTCCTCATTTGCATTAGGATCAGATGATGGAATTCAAGAAACAGCAGTTTAAAATAGAGAATATGATGGAGCAGGAGAGATGTGTGTCTTGCCTAGAGAGGGGATCTGCAGGGGGAACTTTGAAAGCAGGTAACTTGGAGCCCTTTGCTTTTTATCTGTTAAATGCCACTCAATATTTTCATAGCAGTATTGCTTTATTCAAGCATATTTAAGACAAATATTTAAAATATCTAAATAAACTGGCCACTTTCAGGATATTCTCTGTGCATTTTGAGCATTGACAGGTGCAAAACTCTATATACTTAACACTTGATATTATGGCATATAAGAGATTATTTTTCTCTGGGACACAGTTATAGAAAGATACAAAATATACAGATAGAAACATCATAATGCTATTTATGTTTGTTTTCTCAAGATTGATTTGCAAAGGTTAAAGGGCAATTTATTCCTACATTTCCCAGTAATTTATTTGTAGAAATGTCGTGTCCTCCCCAGAAGAGAAGATTTGGATTTAGATCTTACAGAAACTCTTTCTGCCTGCCTGTCGCTGTTAGATTATAAATGGGAATTCCAACCACCCCAAATTGCTGTTTAGAAGGGTATTTTGCCTTAAAACTCTTTCACATATGCTTTTGATATGTATTGTTTCTACAAGCAGCATGTTTCCCTAAGCCATCTGAAACTCCTGTCTTCACACACAGAATATGGCACATGAAGATTTTAGCATAGATGCTTTCAGGGTGGAAGCTGCCTGCTAATTTTCCCCTTTAAGTTCGCAGCTCAATATACTGTAGTATACAGCCTCTGAGCTCTATCTTGGACGTGTTTCAGATGAACTCCCATGGAATCCCAAGCAATCTTTCTGGCAGAAGGTTTTCCAGTGAAGAATCAAATTCATCATATGAGGGGAGGACATTTTGAAAATTAAAGGTGCATTTCAACAAACAAGGCTGTCAGCCTTGCCCTCAAGCTTGAGCCTTAGTTTTCCAGCCCAGCGATAGGGGTTGTTTGATTTAGAAGAAGCTCTGCATGCCAACTCCTTGAAGATGAATAACTGAAGTTTCCTTGCCTGGTATGTTACCTAACAATCCTTTGCATCAAATTGTGCTACGCTGTTTGCTCTGATACTGTGCCAGATCCTTGTCTGTTATAAATCACTCTTATCAAATACATCAATTTTTGTCATCTGAGGTTCTGACTCTTCTGACTTCTGCTCTCCTCCTGTTTAAGAAAATAGCTCTCTAAGTTGTACAGCCCAAATTTGTGTCTTTTGAAAACAAAGGTGATAAACTTCCCCTGTTAGAGCAGCAAGCTAGTGGCTGGAAAAGAAAGAAAAGCATACATTTTAAAGCATTGTTAAATGCAGCCTTGGATATCTGGTTTACAGGCTTTTCTCTTAACCAGGTTTCATGAGTATGTGGATAGCAACTTGTTTATGCTTCTCAGAGACAAGCACGGCAAAACTAAACAAACCTTCAACCTGAGCATTGTATAGATCATATCAGGAGAGAGCGAGCAACAAACTCCTTAGAGAATTCTCCTTCTCAGCTGGTGTTTGTGGCTAAACTGAAATGAGTGCAATGCAGAAGTGTAATACAAAGAATAACTGTGTGAAAAAAAGAGAAGCATGTGTGACAGATTGCACATAACCCTGTAAAAAAAGACAAAGATTGAATTTGGTTCTTAATCACCACCCTGTGAACCTGATGAACCCGCTAGGGTTGCATGGGGATACGTGAAACACAAACCTGATCCATTCGGTTTGCTACAGTCTCTGGCAGTCTTAATATAATTTCAACCAAATCAGAACAGTAGCAATTTATCCTCAGCCAGCACAGATGCAAGAGATGACTCAAGGAGAAATGAACCAGTAACATGTTTTGGAGCAATCTTTGGCTGATTGAATTCCAAAACAAAAAGGAATGTAATTTGCTCTCCATTTTGTAGCAGCTGAGGGCAGTTCTATGTGAAAACAGTAGCTGTAAAAGGGTGATCCTGATACATTATGCATTTCCTTTCTTTGCTATGGCAATCACTGATATGGCTCTTAAAATGGAAATTTGAGTTCCAGTTTCTTGAGCTCCTTTTACTCTTCTGCTGAAGCCAAAGAGCAGCCTTGATGCCTGTTCACTGGTCATGGAATTCCTTTGTCTGTGAAACAGGTTCTATTCTAAAGGAGCAACTGGTACAAAGGCTGGAGATGCTAATTCCTTGCACACCCTGGGTCACTGCTCTTTGTGTTCCCCCCAAACAGAAACATGAAAGGCTAAGAGGAAGAAGCCTAAAAGGTCTAGGATAGGGCCTGAGGAATTCTTTCTAGCTAGATCTCCCAGCTTCCACACTTCAGCTTCTAAACAGCAAATGCACTTTCACATGTTGATGAAAGTACACATTTGAAATTTTGCAATCTGGATCAATGCTGTCTTTAGACCAAAAATGGTTATATATCAAGAACAAAATACATCAAGAACAACTGCTAAACTACTTCCAGACCATCTGTTCCACATGCACTTACCTGGTTGGAAGATAAGTACAGGGAATGAATGTCTTCTCTGGAGACATTCAAAACCCACCTGGACGCATTCCTGTGCAACCTGCTTCAGGTGACCCTGGTCTGGCAGGGGGTTGGACTAGATGATCTCCAGAGGTCCCTTCCAACCCCTGTCACTCTGTGATTCTGTGAAAAAAGCTTGTTGTTGTTTATGAAAAAAGTGGGAACACTGCTACTGTAGCCACAAAGGTCAGAGGATCGATACAAGGCGAGACATGAAATACGTCTTGCTGAGCTTTAAGAACAGAAATGGTTGCCTGACAGTAACTCAATGCACAAGTTGATCTGTTGTTTCAAGTGACAGGAAGTGTTGTTCAGCTGGGGTTCAGAAATACTTATTTCCATTTTCTAGGGGGGAGCGCATTAATTGCCTCAGTTCTCAGTTTGGAAGGAATTGCTAATTCTTTGGAAGAAACATATGAAATATGTCATATATGATTTTTAATTCAATCCAGTGGAAATAAATAAATTCCAAAATATCAGTGTTCTATCTCCTTCCATGTTTTTTATTCATAAAATAGTATAATTCCAAAATAGATATTCCTTGAAAGATGGGATTATTTTGTTCAGGAAAAATAATTTAATATTAATGGAAAGATCCGAGTTTCAGCAGAAATTGAAATACATTTTATGAAGAGTGTATAATTACGCTTATGGCATTTTTCAGAATTTTTCTCCCACTTGGTTCTTTTTCAGACCTTTTTCTGACTAGCAGATATTTGACCAGAAATCAAAGTAGAAAAGCAGAACATGAAGTCACACCCAGTTGTGTCACCATGAACTATAAAACCGCATACTGATTCCTGCAGAACTAAACAATGGACTATGGTTTAGAGAGAGAAGGTGGAAAATTTTTAGAAGGTGGCAGTCAACTTATTTGGTGCTTTCTATTTGCTTTCGAATCTGGTAAAAAGAAAGGAAAATTTCTTCTCCAGTTCATTATGACATCCATTTAAGTTTAGGTTCTTTCCTCCAAATTTTGGGCTATCCATAAAATGCCTAAATTACCAGCTCATTTACTCTAGATTCTATCTATATTTAATGGATAGCTAATGACTTCCAAGGATGATTTTTGCTTAAAGGTGGATAAGTGAGTCATGTCGCCTTTCTTTCCATTGATCATAAAACAGACTGGGGGAAAAGGTGGTTTAGTAGGCAAATCAAGTAAGTACTTAAGGGAAATGAATCCAGGCCAAATCATTTTGTTATACCACTGAACCTATTCTCCCCACACTTCTGTATGCAGATGCTGTTGGAAACTGAAATTGGTAAAGACAGTTGTTTCAGGATTGCCAGACTTAAATTTCACTGTGTATTTATTTAAGTGTAGCTTTTGGTTTTTTCAGTGTTTCTTCAGGCAGTGACATTTAAACTGAAAGTTCACATTTTCAACAGGATGCTCAAAATTTGTATACATCCATTTATAAACAAAATCTATATGGGTAAATCGTGTTTCCTCATGCAACTATGCATATTGAAACTCAGATCTGTCCAAGGTACATATGTAAATTTGACTTTCCCTTATAAGCCATATTACTTGTACCTACAAATCTTTACTTCACAAAAGCTGAAAATGAAATTTTGAAGTGGATTATGTCCACTTATAGCCTTAGAAGCAGTTTTCCCCTAATGTACGCCTAACTGATGTAAGAGGTTTCAATAATTCTTGCTGTTTGGTCCAGGAAGATAAAGCATATGTCAATGGGTGGAACATAAAAAGTAAATCATGGTTCTTCCATTCTGCTCCCTAGAGTCTCACAAAATTCCTGTGACATCTGAGGCAAATAACTTCAAAAGTTGTTATATTCCTAAAGGTGTACTCTATAAATTAATCTTTTACAATCCAATTTTCATAAAAAGGGGCCAGGTCTGAGAGATGTCAGGGCACATCAGTCAGTGGCGTTCTTGTACTTTACTATATTCCTTCAAAGAAACCACCTCATGAGCTCTGTCCTGAGAGCTATGTCTCAGGTCCCCACCTGTTCTCTCCCCACATGTTCCTACAACTCTAGCTTAATATTTCAACTGACTTTAAGTTAAAATTTGCAATTTTCCTCTTCTTAGACCTTTTACAGTAACCATTATCTGTTAAATGTTCTGCAGATCTAGTGTGCAGCTCTTGGTGCCATTGAACAGGAGCATGTAGTGACCAAGCATCTCTCTACACAGAAAGGAAATGTTCATTAGGGGAAACGTGATATCAAGCAAAGATCTATTTTTCCCTAGAATCATTCCAACCCTTACAGGGGAATGAGGCATGCTTGCTTTATTCATACACTTCATCAGCCTTCCCTATTTAAGGTAATGAGCACCTTGCATGTTAAGCTAGGTCTTGAGCCTCTGGCTTTTGGTCTAGTGGCTGAATTTACTCTTCGCATCTGTGACTATAGTCGGGCATGTGTCTCAGCTGAGATGTGGTAGCTCCACCATGCCTTCTCCACTCCTAGGAGGAAGCCTCTGGTATCAGATGAAATATATGAATAGCTAACAGGGTTATGTGCTCAGGTGAAGCTCCTTACCTTCCTTGTGCTTTGCACAAAAGACTTTTTTTAGGGCAGCATGATCCGGCTGTGATCATCAGGCCTCACACATATTCTATATTAGAGTTGGGGAGGAAAGCAAAGGCTGTAGCATACATTTAAGTGCTTACCAGTTTGAGCAAAGGCAAATTTTGACCCTTTCACCTTGGCTTAACAGATGGAAAATAAACTCCTTCCACCTTTCATTCTTCCTCTACATGAATATTCAAAATCCTTCAGTTTTCAGGATTCCTTTAATCTGAATTTACAGGTCTTGACTATTCTTAAATTAAAATAGGGGGACATCTGGACACAAAATCATAAAAACTTAGTAGTTTTAGTATCATTCCCACTCTTAAGTATTAGCTAATATATGGCTGTCAGGAGCCTTTCTCCTCCTTGACTGCGTTAGCCCCACACACCTGAGTAACTGACACATTCCACAATGTCAGGAAAGTACAGTAACTCGATATTCATCATAGCCTCAGATTCCTGTTTATCATTACTCTACACTAGGCCCTTAACAAATAAAAAGGGAAACATCCTGTCTCAAAGAGTTTTGCAACATAAAACAGCAGGAAGAGCCCAAGAGCAGATGGCAGACCATGCAGAGTACAAAGAAGGAAATCAGAATGCTAGTAGCTTCTCCGTCATTAGATCTCACGGATCTAATGTGAACCTGTTTGCATGGACACAGACTGGGGCACTACAGGGACACAAGAAAAGAGAAGCAGAGTAAAAAGGTAAGAGATGAAGCACGCAGCCCTGTGCCCTGAGCACTGCACAGAGCTCAGCTGGGTAAAGCACATTCCTGGTGATCACACAGCAGGAGTTGCGAAAGGCTTTTTACAATTCCATGCATTTTTCAGCTGGGTTTTTCTTCTAGCAGTATGACGCACTTTGAAATCTGGTGGAAGCTAAAGCACCTGTCATCTATCGGAACATTATTTTCGTATTGCAAGTATACCAAACAGAAGATTTCTTTGTTACAGAGGGGCTCTGTTGAGAAGAGAAAACAAAACAGAGTCAAGGGATGCAGTCCAATCCAAAGGTTCCCATCCTTTTGCTCACCATCTGTGTAGTCAAAGATAGCAAAGGCTTCCTTGCCATTGAATAATGCAAACTCGGGGACTTCCTTGACGTCACTGTGAAGGGTGGGTGGTCTATGTGAGAGAGCTGGCAGCATGCCCATTATCAAACATGTTAGAAGATCTTCAACGGTAAGGGATAAAAGGTAGTTCACAAAGAAACCAAGCAAGTCTTTAAGCAAACATGTATTGTCCTTACCTTTTAAAAAATATTTTACAGAAGTTTATGACTTTTCTAATAAATGGAATCTCACACACTGAGCTTGAAATCCATAGAGATGTGCAGACAATATTTTAAAAACCAAACAGGCATCCAGAGAATAAGAACTATTGTTTCATATAGATAGGTATAAAAAGATCAGTTTCTGTTTCTGAGTTTCTTTGAGTCATCCAAGCTCCTAAAACAACAGTGATGGAAATGCTGGAAGAATTGCAATGTCTTCCTGTTCCAATTCCAGGCACAAATTCTGTGAGGAAGAGTGATATTTTCTAAATAATTTCCTGCCCCTTTTCAGAAACAATGCAAGTTCTTGGGAGTTCAATAGCTGAGAGGCTCCTAAAGCCTGAAGTGACCTCTGAGAATGAGTCTAGAAAAATGGCATTATTTTTTTCTAAGCTAGTTGGCACCAGGATGAGACTGAATGCAAGAACAACAAATACTAACTGAGCCATCTCTGTTCAGGGGTTATCATGACTTCATCTGGCATCTGGTTCAGCATTTCTAGAAGTCAGGGGAAGGGTTTTTCACAACATGGGAGTTAAAAGAGATTCTTCCATTAGATTCATCTGCTGACAGAGCCTCCTTTCTTTACTTCGGTGCTACACAGTCCTAAATCAATCCTCCTTCACACTAACAGTTTCTGGAAATACATTTATCCTTTCCCTTCCTTCAATTAATTCTAGATTTCACCTGATGGAAATGGGGAGACTAGGCAAAGGTGGACACAGTGTGAAAGAAGAAATGGTAGGAATGAAAAAGAGAATGAGTTCCCTGTCATCCAGTCCTTTCCTTCACAAAAGGCACCCACCGATTAATGAAAAATTGCTTGCAGGGGTCTGCAATCTTTGGTGTTAACTTGACCAAGGAAAGGTCAAGGTTATAGGCCAGTGTATTGTTACAGGTGAAAGTTGGCAGGTTTGTCCTTCCCGGTTTGTTGATATGTTCAGAAGCACCAAGAGGTAGCAGTTGTTCTTTGAAGAACTTGGTGAAATGGCTCAGAGGTTTTGTTGGTGACTAAATAATATGATAATAAATTAAAATAAAAATTTACTTCAGCACAGAAAATGCAGATGGCTATTTATAGTGTTTACACACATACATATATACAGGTATATCCTGAAAGTAACAAATAAGACAGAATGTCTATAGATAAGGTTACCATATAGGGATTATGAATATCTCAAGTACATAAAAAGGATGGTTTCCAAAACCACAGTGCAAGTTACTTTAAACAGGTGGTGTCAGCACTAATGACCTGTATGGGTATGCTGCTCTCCCTGGCGTAACCTTGCAAGATTGTCCCTGGAAGTTTGTCAGTAGTGATATCCTAGTCATCCTTTTTCACTGCTCACCTCAAACTGATCAGAATGTGAATGTCGTGGCAATTATATGGCTCCCTCACTGCTCTCATGTTATATATCAGTCAGCCATTTGCAAAGCAGCCCTCAGATCAGAGAAGATCAAAGTAGCCTTAAGCCACCCATAAGCACATTTCTGTGATTTGTGACTGCACACAATCTGGCCCTCAGTCTCCTCCAGGCCCCAATCTGAGATGTATTAAGCCTCTTCATTTTCCCTCGTCTTCAAATGATTTGCATCTTTAAAAGTCAGGTCTTGAGCAGCTGACATTGCCCTCCCATACACTGAGTCTTCTGAAATTATAGCACCTGTGGCTAAAATCATGCAAAGAGAAAAGTCAAGCACAAGTGGAATCTGGAAGGAAGAAGATCTGAAGATGGATGAAGAAACAGAAAGGAGTCAAATAATATTCCATAAGTAGTAATGAATGACTAACTCAGCTACCGGCACCTTTACAGGAATGTGACATAATACAATCCAAGTGTCATTTAAAATAGTTTATGGAGTAGAGAAAGATGTTTAAAAAACAGCTTAGAAATGTACAGTTCAAAGATGTAGAATGATATGTAAATCCCTTGGCATTTTTTTATTCAGGCCAATTTTACAGCCTCCTGTTTCACAACTAAAAATCCTACCTTCTGTCTCTCAGTGACAATGAGTATCACTGAAAAAGTTATAATTCACCATGCCCTAGAATTTGTCATGTCCTGCTTGCTGTTTTTGCTAGCCTCAATGGAAGACAAAACAGAGAAAAAGGCTTTTATGCTCTACCAGAATACAAACTGACTTTCCAAGAACTGTTGTCAGACATAAATCTCTCATGATCTCACCACTGTATTTATCATAACAACAAAAATATAAATAGCACTGAAATAATATTTTATATCTCTGTGGCGCCGTTTAGTCGGTGAGACTGAATGTTTTGCAATTAGACAATATGTGCACTTCCAGTAGCTTAAAAAAATGAAAGCCATTGGTTTGATGTTGGTAATGCAAAGAGGTCATATGTTGGGTGTAAATAGTCACTTACTCACAGTTTTAAACAGCTAGAGTAGCAGAGCACCTATTTTCACCAGAAGTTACCAGATGCTAGAGTGACTCACTCTGGATAGGAGAGTGGACGGTCCTAAAAAAGCTAATAACCAAGGGAATACAGATTTTACGTTAGACTCCGCAGGAAAAAGAACCCTCAAGACCTCAAACAGTGTTTAGAAAGTCAAAGCTGCATTTAGTGTGGGAGCTATGAAATTATGCACACATGTAGTAAAACAGATGGGAAAAAAGCTTATGGTATAAATAATCAGAAACAGCAAGAAAGTGGGAGAAAGAAAACTATGTTATCTCTACTCCACAGATGGAGGATTAGAGAGATTAAGGATCTTGCCCAAGGAACCAAAGCCTAGATTGAGGCCTCTGCTTTAATCACTCAGTAGACTTGAATGTACAACAGGGATATTGTTAAGTTCTGTTCCCTTGTCTCTGCTATTGTTCTAGGAGAGGAGACAAAATTGTCATTGCTGTATCACCAAGAAACTGAGAAATTGGGTGTTTTTTCCACATGGAAATCGACAGATCTGCAGTCTTGTGTCTTTTGAACTCCAAGACTGAATAATAAAAGTTAAAAAGCTTGTCCTAGGTCACACAGCACATCAGTGGAACTGAGGCATCCTGATTATTTATGTCCAACACTAATTATGGGCCCACAGGACAGTCTGCTTAGCTGCTACATCATGTCTTGTACAGGTGTGCTACAGGGTTAGAACAGTGAAAAGTCCACATAACTCAAGTGGTTATAAAATGCATTTCATCATCTGATAAAAGAATATACAATATTAAAATAAGGAAAATATTAAAACAAATATACGGACAAAAAATGAGCCTGGTATGAAAAAAAGCAAGTTTTACATATACAAAATACCAAGTAAAACACTCCATTTCATATTGCAAATGCTTCCTGAAAATTTTAGAGGATGTAGTCCTGTCAAAAATATCAGCTTTGCACATGAAACAGAATACTGTTTTGAACAGCAGTATTCCCTTAAGTTTCAAGACTTTCTAATAACCCCTGCATTGCTTTCTGCCTATATACTTCATCATCTCCTTCACATCCCAGCATAAGTGACCATGCATTGAACTTAACCTTGTAAAGAGAATGACTGTAAGGAGCAGGTTTCCTTCGGCATATCTGTAAAGATAAATGACACTTTTCTGTTGAGTATGAATACTACAACAGTAAAAGGTACCAACAGAAAACAGAAACAAAGCAAACACAAATGGCAACTCTATACAATTGACTACAAACTGACTCAAAAAATTCCTTCAAGAGCACAACACCAAATGTAAGAAATTATCCAAGCAAGTTTGGGAATTTAGAGCTGGCTGGAATCGGGCTCGCTACAGTAAATAAAGTGTGGTCGCCTGTCTCTGCAGGAAAATGCTTTTTGTAAATAAAACCACTTGAATCTATCATCCAATTTTCCTTGTAGCTGAAAGAGCTTACAGGACTCTGAAAATCAGCTAACTGTTGGGGATAGAAAGCAGAAAACAAAGCAGAAAGATAAAAGTGCTCTTTGGCAAATGGCTGAGGGAGGCGGGGGGGAGTGTGTCCATGGATTTGACGTTAACTGCAATGAGGAAATGCAGAGCAGGCATTTTCTCACTAGTCATTTTACCTGACCAGCAGCTCCTCTTCCAAAGCCTGCTAGCTGGTAATAGTGGTGTCACACAGACTTGTCTGTACAGCCTAGTCCAGGTAAAACAGTAAAGGACCCATTTAAAGACCAGTCATTCCTTTAGAAAAGTCATAGCAAAATGGGAATAAGTGCATTTAGATATCCTACAGGCCACCTTTTTAAAAAACAATTTGTACATAATAGCTAACCTTAGCAGAATTCTCAACGTTTTAATATACATTAAGCACATTAATTGTATTAAATACAAGTACACATACCTGTATTAATTCTTATAGATAGTATAGGCTTTGATAATTTTATCAAAATGATCTTATGTATCAAAAATGGCATTATTTTAGGGCACACTCAAGAGAAGGAAAATCCTGAAGGAAAGCGCAAATTCACAGCAAAGTCATACAGAATGAATCCAATTTTAATTTGTTCACTCTGTTAAATCTGAAGCTTCCGGTTACTCACAAGTCTAACATGTCACAGATTGGGCTCAGTTTTGTACTTGGAAATTCCCAGAGTTTTTAAAAATGGGGTAATATTTATCAAACATAATTAAATATTATAAGCTCTTAAATGTGTAAACATTGCTTCAGGTTTTTGGTAAGAGCTGAAGATGAGTTCCTGAACAATTCGTGATTTCTTGGTAATATATGACCCATGATTACTTCATCTATTTCTGTCACAGAAAAATTATGGGAAAGAAAGGAGAAAAAACATAAATCAGGCTGATTTCTTTTTAAGATGAAGTAACCAGTTACTTTTTCTATTATTATTTTCTTGTGCCTTTTTTAGAAAGGAAGATTGCCAAATCATGGGTTGAATGCCACTGAATGCAGTTAATCCTGCATATACTGTGGTAAGGCTGATCCCATAAATCACATATTCACTAGGAATGCATTAACAAAAACAGTGATTTCCAGCCTTTGCAAGTCAGACAGGTAGACAGAGCCTGAATGTCACTATCCTTTCCCCGACATATGACTCAACCTACTGAACAAGAACAGATCCACTGTATAACATGCAAGCAGAAGACCCAACAGAGCTTAACATGCGTGTGCTACAGAATGCACGCACACGAGTAAACCTCCTGAGGGGCTAAAAAGAAATAAGGCTGTTACAAATTCCTCTTGGGGCATAGGCCAGAAGAGTTGCTCAAATGGGCTGTATTCAGGATATGGGGTATTGCCTCAACATCCATTCATAGGTTATGTATTGTCTTAGGGAATCATTACTTTTGGGGACAGGAAAATTTATAAAGTTCCTGAACTGAAAATATTTGGCATACTTGTAGAAATGTTTGCCATGCTTCTACTGTTCTCCAGATATCTGCTTATGATGACAGTTAGCTTGGATAGACCTTGGACAAGACGGCAGTTCTGGTTTTGGACATCTGATGATGCAAGACCACGATGAGTTAAGTTACAATAAATCAGCTCTAACCAAATATTAACCTGTTTGGATATCTTTGAATACAGTTTCAATTTCCCAGCCTTATATCAGTTATTCTGTGAACTTAAATAAAGTACCACAATAAGATAAAATGAACTTCTATTTGGATGTATGTGTAGGTGTTCTCCATATTTCCTCCTACTTTTTTCAGTGGATCTGAGGTTTCAGTCCAGCCTGTGTCAAGGAAGAATTCACAGAGAAATGGCTAGGACCTTTTCCTTGTAAGATGCTGTGTTTGCCTCACCAGTAATTAAGATGAGGAAACATGGAGAATGCCTACACTTTTCAAAATACAACGGTAAGAGCACTAAGAAAACCAGTCTGAGCTTAACCTTGGACAGCATTCCCCCACGAATACAACACCAACTGGCTGATATTTCATGGCATTTATGCACCATACAGCAATATTTTCAGAGGGGATGTGGTGTCCATTTTTGAAAGAGATTAGATTTCCCATTTAGATATTTAAATAAATAAGTTGTTCAATATGATGTGCAGCTACAGAAAAAATACTCATTCATAGATTTTATAGCAGAAGCCTAAAACAATCAGATATTGAATACAACGTTCTTTGATAGATGAAGCCCTAAAATCCCAATTTAGCTGTATTTAAAGGATTAGCTCTATTCGCAGTATTAGCTCTATTCAACATGTCTGAAACCCTATGCATACTACACAGAAAACTTAACTGAGGTACAGGTAAAAGCCATGAACTCCTGAAACAATTAATTGTTGTTTATGTCCTGCTGTGGGCAGAATGGCAGAGCCATCACTCAGGTTTTCCAAGCCAACTGATAACACAACCTTCCCATGCCAGTTCTGAGGCTGAAGATACGTCAGTGTGGAATCACTGAGGTCACTTCTCTCCTTTGTTATTCTCCTTTTTGGCCCTCTCCTAAATTCAAAATTGTTTTAGAGCTAACAGGATTTACAATCGTGTAAATAAAGGACATTATATTAGCTTGCATATCAGATATGTTTGTTTATTCTGTCCAAGGAAGAGCTAGTAATAGCATTTTCATGACATCAGAGGCGAAGCAAAGGAAGCCATTCCAACTAATTAATCTCAGTATTGTTTATAAAGAAATATATGCAACTGATCTGTGTAATTGTTCTAAGGAGTCACAGTTTGCACAGTATGTTTAAACAACATATGACTATTAAGGGCAACTCTGAGGATGCATTTTTAATTTATCAGTGCAGGGTACTTTCCAGAGTTTATCAGAAGTGTGAGGCCTGCAATGGTGGAGATACAGAAAAATTTCAGGCTTGGCTGTACTTAAAGCACAGCCGAGTTCATGGAGTAATGACAAACCTAGTCTAACACCCACTAATTTATGAGCTGCATAGGAAAGAGTTAATAGCAAGCATTAACATTAAGATGATTCAGATACCAGATTTCCACTGCTATTCTAAAACTTTGGCCAAGAGACAGTAGAACTTAAATAATAATTCTGATGTATTATTTTGATTTTCTTCTACCTGATTTTCACTTGAATATTTGCAATTTCTAATCAGTGATTTATTGAAACTACAATACATTGTAATTATGTAAACACTGAAAGCATAACTAAAAGGGGAGTTAAGTGCAGGAATTAAATGAAATAACATTGTTTCATGTGAAGAAAGCTAAGTGTCTGTCCAAAATTCACCTTTTTTAGTAAGTCAAGATTGAGTTTTGTGAGCATTTGGGACCAGATCATTTAAGTTAAAATTAATTTAATTATTTCTTACACTTCTAAGAAATTGTATTTCTAAGCTTCGTTTTGTCTATTTAACAAATATTTTTACTAATCCTTCATATTTTATGTTAAACCTCATTGAGATCTTTAGCGGAAATGGGGCTATAAACAGGGCAAATCAGTAACAGCTTATACCATTACCACCACAACTTTTTTCACCACCTGTACTTCATCAAACAACCACTGCATATTTTCTCTAGCTTGCCTTCTGTCAATTCTGTCAATATTTTTTGATTGTTTTTTACATGTACGCTGGGTAGATAGGTCAATTCGTGTTTAACTGATAGTTGTGTTCATGATGCTACTGAGAGCAAGACTTGGCTGGGGAAACTTCAGGGCTATGGTGTGGAAAGGATGTCTGTTATCTCTCTACTGCCTGGCTTGCTCTCTGTTTTGCAGGGACAGTGCTGTGCTGCTGTAATGCTGCTTTGCTATCTAGTAATTAAAAACTAGGTGTGCCTTTCACCTTCTGTATCGTATAAACTTCTCTCACTTCCCTACCCCATTGCCACCCCGAGCCTGAGCCTAAGCTGCCTCCAGGTGATCCATTTTCTCCTCCGTGTCTGCAGATCAGCCACTCAAACCTCCTTAAGTTCTCCAGCCTTTCAACAATGCCCTTCGGTGGGAACACTACTATCATTTGCAGCTTCCTCTACCTCCATTCAGAGGTCTTCACATCCCTTTCTGTCTCTCTTTAGCCGGCTTCCCTGCAGCAGCTCACCTGGCATCCTCAGCCAGCCCAATTCTTTCACCAAAATACTTTTTGCTGTCCAGTGAGAAGAGAGGCAAAATATCTGAGACAGCTGATTTCTTACACCAGAATCCAGAACAGAACAGGCTTCTTTTTTTTGTAGTTGTTGATTCCAAAGACATCTTTGAGCTTCTTTTTCATAATGTTTGAAGCACACCAAAAATAATTCAGAAAAAGCACCCTATGTTAGGCCGTTGCCACCAGTGTTTGAAACAACACTATTCATGACTGCTGACCTCAGCAGCACAAGAGCATCAGCTAGGCCTCCAACAAACAGAAAAAAAGTATTAAAAATCACTGCTGATATGATAAATTAATCTATTCTTAGGGCTTTTCATCTTCCTGCCAGTAGTTGAGTTTATAGTGGAGGATACCTCCAAAGTCTCCACTGACTTTTAACTTTAAAATCTAACCTTGAACACCCACGCGGCACCAGCAGGGATGGCTTTCCTTCACGCTGCTCACAGGGAGAAGGGCTGCCATGCCTAGCCCGAGTGTCCCACCTGCCCCCATAACCACTTGCAGCCCTCATACTTTGCCCACCTCCTTCTCCTCTGTTTTTCTGTGCTTCACTTTGGCTTGTTCCTCTCACACACTGTGAGGGGCAGGGGTGGCCATTTTGTTGTCTTCCAAACCGTTGGCAGCCAAGGGAGGTGGCAGCCATTTTCTGTGTGAGGCAATTCATGTTTTGGGAGCTTTCTCTTACGTCTCCATGAAAAATTTTAAAAACCAGGAACGGTAAATTCTGTGAACACTGCTTGTGTTGTGACTTTCCAGATAATGTCTTTCAGCTGCCAGCTGAGCTAGATAAGAGACCTGCTCACAGTGACCTGTGGCCACCACACAGCTGCTGGACCTGTCGCTCAGCCAGTCTGTCCTTGCAAAACCTGCTGAGGATAAGGAGCGGGGATGACAGTGGAATTCCTGTGTTTATATGGGAGCTATTTAATCGAAATAAAGTTTTGCTGTCATATCTTCCTGTTTTCAGAAGTTATCCAGCAGTTAGCTTCCTAATCAAAAGAGATGTGGCAGCATGCCACAGAAACTGGGCCTCCCTTCCAGCGTGTAGCCCAAAGTATTTCCAAACCCCAGACTGCGCCTAGAAACACACACCTCGAGTGAAAAGCTGACTTTTACACTATATACATCAGAACATACATTCATTTAGAAGAGCTATACCCAGAAATGACATGCACTGAGACCAACAGAGCACTTTGGAGAAAACCCCAACAAGGAGTGAAGCCAACAAAAAAATCCCCCACGGGTCCAGAGTTTCACCTGCTGTTCAACAGGTAGATAAATGTCAATGAGGGAAATATCTCACAAAATTACATGGTAGGATCCTCATGTATTTAAACTGATGTCAGAATTTGCTGTAGAGCATACTGTAAATTCAAAGGCCTCATACATACAGCGTTATAAATATCTGTTTTACTATATAGTAAAGAGGTCCTCTGGGTACTTTGGTTAGTGACATAAGTGATCCTTGTCCTTTCACACTTCATCTCAGGACAATAGGAAGCAGAATACCAAACATAGTGGATATCTGACTGCCTGGCATTACTTACTGAGGATTAAAAAGGAATTTTTGTTCCTCTAGATTTCAGTTTGGGATTATTGATAAATAATGACTAATGCAAGGTCTAGGAGCTCCTATCAGCAATCTAAAGACATATTTTAAGAATTTCAAGGACCCAGTTGTAAAATTCCTGACTCAGACCTGATTGAAGGCTTCTTAGCAGCAGTGGCTATACTGCTTTTCTCTGCATTGTAGGTGACGGACATGCTCCTGACGTGGATGAAGCTGCTCACATTGTGTAAGGGAAATGGTCAGAGGGAAGAAGGCAGAAGGCCAAGGGTTTGAGGATCGTGCCATGAAAAGGAGAGGCTACAGAGTGACTGTCATTGCTGAGATGTGGCAATGGTTCCCTTAGATGCAGCTGCTGCCCCATGAGTTCTGGCCCTCACCTCTGGCAGCAGGGGTGCTTAACTGCTCCTACAGCATGGGAAAGGTAAACAGTGAGGCCATGGCCATTTTTTCACACCAGCAATCCACTGCCCTGGTCATCTGCCAACTGTGCTAGGGCTGTCTCTGGCCCAACTTCTGCAAACAATCCTTGAAAATCAAGACCTCCTCATCAATAAGGATATTTTCCATGATAATTTGACAGTAAAAATTAATCAACTATATTGGCTAAAAATATATCATCTCACTGAACTCAGTGGTCCTTTTAATGCTTATGCGAATCTGAATCAGATGATCACAACCTGACTATGCTCTGTTATCCAGGATGTCAGGGTTGAGGCTCACAGCAATCCTTTCTGGCTTTAACATCTATAGAACTACAATTCAACTCAATATTTATTATAATTAAATGTCATGCGGGTGTGGATTTGGCTTAATATCAGGGAACATTTCTAGGCAGTAGAGTGGTTTGATGTGTATGTGAGCTTCATCCTCATACATATGGAACTGCAGTTCAGCTGAGGTCATAGGCACGGTGCAGAGACTGGCAAACACTGTAATCCTTCCTGCCTTGCATGAGTCCTGGATTCCCCCAGTGCAAATCCCAAAGGTCAGCTCAACATGATTGCTTCTAATCAAATTTCAGGCTGCAGATTTCCACCCATGTCAAGTATCTACATGTCTCATTCCAAAACCTTTTGTGAAATGATTTGTTTTGTATAGATGCAACCTGAAACCGAAGGAAATGTTCATATTAAAGTTTGTACCAAACCACCAAGATTTACTTAATCTAAAGCCAACCATGATCCTTGTCATGGTTTCAGCTGGGATGGAGCTAACTTTCTTGCTAGCAGCTGGTAGATGTACAGTGCTATGATTTGGATTGGGATGAGAAATGGTGTTGATAGCACAGCGGTGGTTTTAGTTGTTGCTAAGCAATCAAAGCCTTTTCTGCTCCTCACACCAACCCACTAGCGAGCAGTCTGGAAGGTCACAAGAAATTAGGAGGGGACACAGCCAGGACAGCTGACCCCAACTAACCAAAGAGATGTTCCATGCCACGTGATTTCGTGCTCAGTATGTAAAGCTGAGGGAAGAAGAAGGAAGAGGGGGATGTTCAGAGTTATGGCGTTTGTCTTCCCAAGTAACTGTTATGCATGATGGAGCCCTGCTTTCCTGCAAATAGCCTGTTGATAGGAAGAAGTGAATGAATTCCTTGTTTTGCTTTGCTTGCATTTGTGGCTTTTGCTCTATCCATTAACCTGTCTTTATCTCAAACCCGTGAGTTTTTCTCTCTGCCTATTCTCTCCCCCATTGCAACTGGGGGAAGTGAGCGAGTGGCTGCATGGTCCTAGTTGTCAGATGGGGTTAAACCACAACAATTGTTTTCTCACAAGTCACCATATTGACCTTGTTATTCAGATCATACCTGAGAATGGATGTCACCTTATGCATAAAAATGTTTTCCTTATAGCTAATGATGGATGCTAAGTGTGCAGTTTTTCACTTCCTTTCCTGGTGCATGACTGGATGCTTACATTTACCAGCCTGAGGAGTTTTGTTTTAATCAAAGGAAAAGTGGGGTTTGGGTACTGTCACACCTTTATTGCGTGGTAATGAATATCCATGGCAGGGGTTGTTGGCTTTTTATTGAAAAAGACATCAGTGATGTGGAATCTGTGTATGTGTTGGTGTAACTCATTTCTTGCCCTTGAACACAATGCCATGGATATAATAACCTAAAAATGAATGAACAGCTTTTAGAAAAATTATGAGTGTTAAAAAATGGACCTCATTTGAACATACAAAAGCAATGACTACATGCATTTGCTGCTTGTCACATCTCCCCCCAGATAACTTACATCAAACATCAACAACATAACATTTTTCCAAAACTAAAAGCATATTTGTAAATTTAAAAATAGAGAGAAACAGAATCTTAACATGATTAACTAAACCTTACCTCCTACTCTAATTGTATCAAGGTGTAGTTCTACTTTGTGTTTTTCATAGGAGTCTTTGAGGCATAAAAAAGGCTAAGAAATGTTTCTTCTTTCCATGGTAATGAGGAGCCTGTATCTCTTCTGTGCACTCAAGTGAAATCAAACAGAAATGCTGGCCTAGCCAACTGGAAAACCAATTATTTACACATACATATGCAAATATCTAGAACCAAATTTTTCACACCTGAATTGTGAGCTTAATTGCATTCATCTTTGAAAGCCTAGGAACCTGAGCTCCAGTTTCTAAGGTACTTATACATAGAAATGAGACAACTAGCTTCATGCTTAATGCTAAGAGAAATTTTTGCGAGGTTGATGGATCTTTAACAGTTGGAACTTTATTTCAATATCTGTCAGCACATCTACTTCAGACTGTTTGCCACATTTACTCTTCCTGTAGTACTTGATGTATTTTTCTTTGTGAATTTACTTACCTGTTGATGTGACTTTTCCTGTCTGCACTGAAAAAGGTTCCAGTTTCTTGTGTTTGGCTGACTAGTGTTTGATGACTAATGTTTGCACGTATGTATCTGCACTTCACAGCAGTCCTGCAGTGCTTTCCCATTCTCTGCTACCTTCCTACTTGGTTAACTATGTGCATACCAACGATTCTTCTACTTTTCCATGCCTGGGGTGCTGGAATCTCAGATTGTGGAGGACAAAGATTAAGGAAGAAAGGAAGGAAGGAAGGAAGGAAGGAAGGAAGGAAGGAAGGAAGGAAGGGCAGCAAAAGATTGAAAGGACGAATACAGGNAGATTAAGGAAGGAAGGAAGGAAGGAAGGAAAGAAGGAAGGAAGGAGGAAGGAATAAGGAAAGAAGGAAAGAAGGAAGGAAGAAAGAAGGAAAGAAGGAAAGAAGGAAGGAAAGAAGGAAAGAAGGAAAGAAAGAAAGAAGGAAAGAAAGAAGGAAAGAAGGAAAGAAGGAAAGAAGGAAAGAAGGAAAGAAGGAAGGAAAGAAAGAAAGAAAGAAAGAAAGAAAGAAAGAGAAAGAAAGAAACTAAGTTAAGCATCTGTCTGATGGCTTGCTTTCACATTGAGCAGCACTGTTCTGATATTGTGGCCTGCCCCACAATAGTACCCACAGGGCAGAGGCAGCCAGAGGCAGCTCTTGGAGTTGATGAAGAGACAAGTGATTACACACAAGCGCATGTTATTACTTTTGGTTTCTCAGCGACCACAGTAGCCTCAGGCAGTGCAACAATCCAGTCATATACATTAGTCACAGAGAATACTGCCTGCTCAGAGGGAAAATTTTCTATGCAGCACCTTCCTCTGTGCATTGCCGGAACCCTTCAGGGCAGACAGAGCTGCTGCTGACAGGACATGACCTTCTGCTTGAAAGTGAGTTTTCGAGAACACTGCTCAAAGAAGATGGAGACTCTATTTTTACAAGGACTCACATGGAAAAGACAAGGGGTAATGGGTACAAGTTACTTCTGGGGAGATTCCGATCGGACACAACAGGAAAATTTTTCACAATGAGAACAACCAGCCATTGGAATAATCTCCCAAGGGAAGTGGTGGATTCCCCAACATTGGACACTTTTAAGATTCAGCTGGACAGGGCGCTGGGCTGTCTTGTCTAGACCATGCTTTTGCCAAGAAAAGTTGGACCAGATGATCCTTGAGGTCTCTTCCAACCTGGTATTCCATAATTCTATGATATTTTTAAGTTCCATGTAGGAACACTAATCTTCTCTGAATTTGTTGTCCTTACCAGTTGCCGTCTGGGAACAACTCTTGTTCTTTGCCTCCATGAGAAATGCATTACTTTCTTCTCATCAAGTAGAATGAATTGAAATTAGAGCAAGCAAGCAAGCACTCACAGGGGACATAGTGTTCAAAGTTATCCACTTAAGCACACCCTTTTCCTTCTCAGTCCCTTAAACTCACACTCCACTATCAATCTGTGGCTTCTCAGGAAGAACTAATACATCTTACTGTGCAGGACTCTTGCTTAAAGGCTTCAGTGGAAGGGGAATGGCAGGTAAGCTTTTTTTTTTTCCAAAACAATAGCAATGATTTAGTCACTGTGCGCATCCACCATGGTTTTTAGAGCAGTGCCCCTTTTTTTTCTATGTATACATGAGTTTGTGACTCTGGTGTTGGAGAAGCTCCTGCAGTGAGCAACCAGGCCAGTAAAAAAAATAGAAACATCTCTTTAACCACATTTCTTTAGAACATTTCATCCTGGTGCAGCAGGCAAAGTATGGGTGCATAGGTGCCATTAATACATTAATATCACATGGGAACAAGCAGGTAAAGCCACCAAGAACCTCCCATGCCTTCTATGTTTTATGGCCCATGTTGTTGTGCTGCTGCTATAGCCATAAGATTGGCATGGCAGAGATCCTAAGATCATCACAGTTTTATATTTTTATCGTCTCCATTAAGCATGACAGATCTGCAGCACAGTGCTTTCCCAGCATGTTCTGCCTTTTTACTGTGCTCAGAAAATGAAATTATTTCAGAAACAGTTCATTCCTGGTTAGTATTTTTGTCTTCTTCCTGGTGCCATCACCTCATTTGAGCTGCTAAATGACTTGTCAAAGTGGTGTGTGCTTTCTATAGATAAATCCATTCAGTGTGGAGATCTCAGCCTCTTTGTATGAGAGGCTCCTAGGGACTTGGCAGACAGAAGGGTTGCCTTCATGCTAGCTGACAGCAACTTGAAAATGCTTTGGTACACCGAAAGGAGATGAACCAGTGGAAATGTGTAGTTTGACCACAAGTCCTTCAATTCTGGCTGATTCCAGCTGGCTCTGCTGTGTAATCACAGCACACCACAAGAGAGGATCCAGAACACAGACAGCTAGCTCACCATCTGGAAAAAGCACCGTAGGATTCCTGCCCAGAATGCTATATGCTTACTTTGAAATAGGCCCCTGCTGTCTTTATGCCATTGTTGTAGAAATTAAGTAGGAAACAGCTGGCCATGTGGACACAGTTATTGCAGAATATCACTTCTGCAATAGGGTAGCAAAAAAGGTCACTGAAAATGTCCATGTGAAATGAGCTCTCCATATGCACATGACTTTGTCAGCTTGCAACATCTATTTTGGAGGTGAAGCACAGTTGCTTTCACTGTTGTCTTTTGCCTCCCTAGTAAGTTAAAAATCAGCAGCAATGTCAAGAAAAAATCTTGCACTGGTTGCAGGGCTAATAATGGAAGATAAAGATAATAAGTTATACTTTCTGATGATCGTGCATTCAAATGGCCTTATAGAGAACTGTTGCTCAGGACAAACTAGTTCTTCATGTCTGAACTCCCCAAGACATAAAAATTAAACAGTTAGTCAGCTTGTCAAGATAAAGTAAGTTATAAAAGGAAATAATCTTTTTTTTCTAGTGGACATTTTAGAGTGTTTTAGAGAAGAGCTCGTTTCAATTTTGCACTTTGACGGAAAAGTCAAACTACAGTAGGAAGGAGAAAATGCTGAACTCCTTAGAAGAGTGACTTAACTCCAAAGAATGCTTAAGTATGAGGAAACTGGAGCAGGCAAATATATACAGATGGCTTATTGTTTGTCTGGATTTGGATATCACTTATGCTACCAGAAGTAAAGATTAACAGATTTGGATCTTTTTCAAGGCCTCTGTCTGCCTGCTTCCACCATCACACGTCCCTGAAGACATGAACTGTAAGTCAGACTGCCCGCAAAAGGGAACTCTGTGAAGGGTTACGCTAAGACACTGGGGAGTCTGTGGCTGCTGTACTAATCACAGTGTCTAAACTCAGGGACCACAGGCTTTCAGCTCTCAAAAAGGGGTGATTAGGCACTGAAATCAGAGTGAGGAACAGAATGATCATTTTACTATTCTCAGCAACCTCAAGAACATCCAAAAGGGGTGGCTTGACCACTTTGCTGAGGACACACACTTTGCATAAGTCCTATTTTAACTCTATGATCAGCCCCTTTCATTTTTTTATTCAATTTTTTTTAACAAAATGAAAAGGATGCTTGCAAATATGTAAATGTGTTGTCAGATTTGCATTGCCTGATATAGGGATTTTCTGGTTTCACAATAGGGTAATAGCTTTTGATCAGTACTCAGTAAATCTCTGCCTGAGGAGAAGGAGCTAGATGGTTTTTTAATACACTTAAGTTTGGCTCTAGGGTTGATTTAGATCAGTACCGCTACAAACAGACAGGGCTGCCTAATTGCTATAGAATGTATTTTAAATGCTCATGAATGAATACACAGCAGATTTGAGAAACAGCTATGCATTGGAGTCTGTGTACTGTAAGCGGTGCCTGGATGATTTGCATGCACTCCCGCTACATAGGAAAGTAACTCATAAATATTTAGATACAGGTATTTATATGTGGAAATATTCATAAAAAAAGGCATTTCCTTCCTCAACAGATGTATGTATTTGTGTTGTGCAGCCATGTAAGTATCACTTCCAACATTAAAAGTGTACCATGTATGCATTATTTCTCCAGCCTCAGTATTTTAGTCTAGCTCCTTAACCATCCATAACATCTGTCTGACAGTCCATTTGGCACTCCACTAATAGCTTTTGAATCTGTTGGTTGGTTTCAAACACATTTCATAAAGGGATAGAAATGACATTCCTCTTCATTTCCTAAAAATCAACGGATTAGTGCCGCCACCACCAAGAGAAAGGTTGCAGGGCAATACCTGTTTGGATTTGAATGCATTACAGCAGACATTAATTTCTGCATAAGAAGGCATTAGAGAAGGTGGGAAAGAGAGGGAATACTGGGAAAAATGAATGAGATAATTTAAGGTAAATATGAGAGAGCAAAGAGTGATATTGTGAAAAGGTCAGGAAGTCAGGTTTATTAAAAGGGTAGCATAGCATACTGCATGCTGTAACCAACATTTATTAGTTCTGTTCGTGAAACAACTTTTCTAAAAAAAGCTGAAAGCAACATAGACATGTTTGGATTAAATTCTGTATTTTCTGCTATCTGATAGCAAATGTTTTGTGTTGCATTTTATACAAAGCAAGCCTCCTAGACAATTTAAGCTTTTTCAATTAGAGCAATATACTAGCTCTCTATTAGTGCTGTGGGAATACATCCAGGAGACAGGAAATAATTTCTATGAGAAATGGTTAGCACTTCAGCTTGATTAAGGGTAGCACCGTCAGGGTCAGCTTTCTGTTGCATGGCTTGCTGTCCTCACTATCATTTTCCTTCTACTCACATGGAAGTGAGAAGTATTTTAAAACTGTAAAATTATGTGAGAAATAATCACTTCCAAAATTCCTCCTGGAATGGCTAGACACATTTCTTATGACACAAGGTGCTGGCAAAAATCAAGATGCGTTGCTTCATGTCCATGTACTCTTGTGAAAGCTCTAAATCTGGCTTAAAACCATGTATTTTTATCTGAGTGAGGAAAGCATCCTTTACCAGTTAGACTTTTCATCTTTGTATTCTGCTCTGGCTGCCTTAATGAAATTGCAGGGGGGGTTCTCACCATGCTGAGATAAAGCAGTATGAGGAAAAAGAAATTGCAGGAGATTTTGCAGGTCAACTAGATATTCCAGCAATGCAAATCCAGTCAGCAGTAGTCCCTCAGTATTCCAATCTCCAAATATAAGTTTCCAGAGCTGTGCAGTCACAAATGAGTTGGAGCAGTAGGAAGCTGACAGTAATCTTCCCTGGGACAGAGTTGTGGTTGTGGTCATTGCCAGGTTCATACTGTTGTTGTTACAGCGTTGAAGTATCTCTCTCAGGAAAGTTGTAAAAGGTATATACAACCTGCAATTTTCCTTTTGCTATTCTTCATGTTAGGTGTGCAATGTATTATGCAACATTCACTTTGGCCCACTGTAGTGTGTTAGCATAGGAAAAAATTCCAGAATGCCAATTTTTTAATTGTGTCATGGCCCATTTTCACAGATTGACTACGTAATGGGTTCTAATTTGCTTTTCAAAAGTACCCAAGGCACAGGAATATTTGACAGAAATATTCTGGAAGCCCATCATAGAAAATGCTATTTTTTTCACAGACACTGCATGAATTCAAATAGGAATCTGGCATTAATATAGGCATTGTGCTTTATGTATTAAACCTTTGCTTCAGGACACAAAATAATCACTTAATAATATAGATAGTGAAAAATTCCTCCTCTGGGAAGACTTTACCTGATGAGATCTTTCTCAGCTTTCTTTATCTCATCACTGCAGAACACAGGGTAAATGCTGTGAACTAAAAAGATCCCTTGGAAAATTTGTTTTCTTTCTCATTATTATTATTCTCCTGAGTAAAGCATACATTTCTCATTAGCTATTATAAAAATTGTAATGTCCCTCACCAGGAAGTCAGCCTCCCTGGTTTCTTTTCCCAGCTATAGTTACAGAACTGATATTAACCCAACATCCACATCCACGCTTAAAAATGAAACCTTGTTTCAAGTCAGTTGAGTGAGCTTATTGACTTCGCTGTAATTACTCTTACTGCCTTATATAGGGGAAGAACTGAAACCCCAGCCAAATTGACGTTCCTTAGTTTTGTCTTTGACTCTGAATACCAGTGTTCAGACAGTTTGGCTGGCATGTTTTCCTCACCTTTAAAAAAGCTAAATATCACCTTCTTTAGAAGTCCACCCTTCCTCACCCCCCCACCCTCCTCACCAGTCCCAAGATTTCCTCAAACTAGCTGGTAGAGTGAATTTTCTTTCCATTGCAAGGAGGAAAACAACTAAACAAGGGTCCTTCTGTCCACTTGTCAGAAAGCATTCGACAGAGAACTCCCACCAGAGACCAGATCCAGCAACTGTCCAGGACAGCTGCAGAAAAATGAAGAAGCAACTGAATTTTGAAGGCCAGGTTATGGTCTCCACGTCAGCAACATAAATCCTAAAAATTGTTTCAACTGGTAATACTTAGCGGTTTCATAAGCTCTACGCCTTCCAGAAGTGCTGAGTCCTTTTAGCATGCACCCCACAGGCCATGTGGCCTATGGCTCCAAAGCCCATGAGGCACTTGCTTCTCCTCTGATTGCAGCAGTACTATTCCAGTAACTAAAGACTGGTCACCAAAATCTCTTGAATGTGCAGCTTCCTAGATGTGCCTTGATAAGTAAGTCAAAATAAACGTGATGATTCCTCTCACATACCACTTGTACTCCCAGTCAGCTCCATCAGTTTCACAGAGGGAATGAGGATAAAAGTGCAAAAATCAGTTAATAATATGTGTAGTTTTTTCTTAATTGAAGAAGTTAATTTAGTTAACAATGTACCAAATATTTTGCAGCATTTATTTATTTATGTCAATTCGATTTTAAAAGTCTGTTAGAAACATCAGCTAAATCAAGTGTTTCTCAATTAAAGAAGGCTCTAATTTATCTGCAATTTAATATGGCTAGATATTATTAGCTTCACTGTGCTTATGTGCATACATAGGAGTAGGCCTGTGGGAAAACTCATTGTTGGGTACGTTTGATGTCTTCTCTTCCACCTCTGTGTCAGACCAGCTACAATGCAAGCAGGGGGTTTTATGTGTGAGTTCAAAAAAGGTGCTTCTCCTTTTTTTTTGGTGTGAGTTTTGGACCTTTTCAGACCAGAAAAGAACATAAGAAAATACCTCTTGTAAACAAGAAGTGGTTAAGTATTTTGCTTGGAGACTGAGTTCCTATGTCTTTGGGAACAATGTTACTTGAAACGTTTGTTATCTCTTCCTCTTTTAAACAGTTCAGTAAAGAGACCTTAAACCCAAGGTTCACAGTGATATCAGCAAAAGGTTAAGATAATATTTTTAGATTATTTTTTTCATCAATGATTTCAAAGGGGAAAAGCAGCATAATTTAATTTTAATTGCCGGTCACATTTCCACAGAATGGTGTGTATTGATAAAACAGATGTAATCACACCCTCTCTGAACACCCTTACATACTATAGTTGTGGACAAGGGTAAATGAACCAGAACAGAATAGGAGGAAGTATGGGTTACATGAAAACACTATGAACTGGTGTGTAAATACTTTATCAGAAATGTGCTTTTATACAATGCTGTTTGAATCATTTGGCAGTTAGTCCTCCAGAGGCTAATAGCTTGTTCGCTCTTGGTCCCCCACAGTCCCGGTGAGGCAGCACTGCAGGTGTGCTGGAGGTCTGTGAGGAAATGAAGGCATCAGCTGCATCGGCAAATTACCTCCATCTTCTCTTACCTTGGGCAGTAACAGAGGTACCCTGGAGGATCTTGCAGGGCTTCATGGTGTTGTTAGCTGCAACAGCTCCCCTCTGGGCCATTGCTTAGGTGTGGATCGTTAGAGTACAGCAAAGCTTTAGCCATTTTGTTTCTGTCCTAAAGTACATCTCACCCTGTGAATGCAAGACCCATCTCCATGCCGAACAGCCCTGCTGGAATGGTGTCTGAAATCGTTTGCAATGGTCTCTTGGCATTCAGGGATGAGTCAAGTTTTGGAGTGTCTTTCAAAAAGACCAATTTGAATATGTGGCTTTAATAGTACAAAGAAAAGGTTATAAAGGATGGAGAGATGAGAAAATAGACATGAAAGAGTAAGAGGGGAAGACTGGAAGCCACTGATGTGAAAAAATGATAAAAGATCCAAGCCAAGTAATCCAGACAGTCAAAGAAGCTATAATCCTGGGACAGAGTGTAAAGAAACTTACTGAGCTGTGTTTTCATAGTACTGGAAGATTCTGAATAGTTTCTAGTCAAAAAAGAAGCTGATTATTTTTCCCCTGAAAAAATGGCAACTTTTTAGATGTTTAGTGAAAGAAAAGGAACAAATGATGCTGTAATATACAGCCCAATATAATATACAGCTATAATACACAGCTTTTTCTTTGTTAGTGATTAATTAAATAAGCTGAAAACATCTGCATAAAGATTCAGATTCGGGCCAAAATGAAATGAAAACAGGTTCTTTTCCCAGCAAAAGATCAAATAAAAAACTCAAAAATGTTCCAGGTTATCTGACTTAACACAAATGTTTGCTTAACACAAAATTAAATGTTTCATTTGATGACTATTTAGTTCACCTTTTTCACCCTGAAAAACTGAAAAGTTGTATTTTGTCCAGCTGCACAGCTGATAACAGGCATTTGACCTAGAGGGCAAGTAGTACATTTAGAAATAAATACAAGAAAAAAGCCAGGAACAAATGCTGAAATATTTTCTGTCCCTTCTATTTTTCTGTATCTCGGATAACAAAACAATTGCTTTAGCAATTCTACTTCGAAATCCAGAGAGAAAGCTGTCTGGTACAAGGAGCTAACCTGACATCTTTTTCAGTGTTTCAAATTGTTGTTGGTGCAAGAGTAACAAAGAAAAGCACACATTTGAAAACGCCTTTAAAAATCTTATAATGGGTCTGTTCTCATAAGTGGATGAATTAGAATATAGAACTGGCCTGAAAAATTCCTTATGGGTTTACAAGTTGCAGCAAGTCTCTGGGGAGTTAGATTCTGAGCTATAAACCTGCCAAAGTACACAGATCTATGTGGTGTAGACAACCTTTGGAAGCTGACAACATTCCACAACAAAGACACCTCCGATACTGAAAACCAGACCTCTCTGGTTTTCTGTCTCCTGTGTTAAATCACACTGAGCATAGGCTTAAATGTAAGGTAATAATGGTAATTTTATGAAGAAGGAAAATTCCAGATAATAGTAAAAAAACAAAAATAAGTGTAGTTGTTCTCAGTTTAACAAACTTAGGAGGGTTTCTTCCTTGTTTCCTTTGATTTGCAAACTCCTGTAGAAATGATTTAATGTTCATTAGTGTTTTAGACGTGTTTTGCAAAAATATTTATTCTTCCCTTTCCTTGTCCTTTTCCTCTGTTTATTTCAATGCCAAATGAAAAATAATGACTCCAACTTATACTACCATTCAAAACAGTTATTGTGAAATGTGCCTGGGACAATATGCTTGATTGCCCCCTCACTGCATGGATTTATATTGGCTAGCATCAAGACAACACAAATGGCAAATGCTGAACCCAGCTTTGACTCCTTCCATCGACAGAGACCTTCAGCTGTTTCTCTCTCCCGCTCACTCTTAAAGCCTCCCTGTATTTAGTCATCCATTTACATGAAATCTCTGAACCCCAAATATCTTTCATACCCCTCCACCCCTCTGTCAAATGTAGCTGAAATTAGCCAGCTGTTTCAAAATTTGCCACTGATGGACAAACTATTGGAGTGCATAATCCTATTACTTTCATAAACCAGGCAAGCACAGGGGAAGGCCTCATGAGGCCCCTAGTTACAGGAACTCTTCCTTTAAGTTTTACCTTGCTACAAAACTCTTGCTTGAAACTTTGCATGTTTTTCAGTAAAAAATAGTCAAGTTAACATTACTTAATATATTTACCCGATGTTTAAGTAATTCCTTTGTGTTACATGCTTGAAAACAGAGCTGGTCAAAACAAAAGGAAATGCACTATTTTCCTTGCAGAAAATACTGTTTGGTTTTTTTAAAAAAATACTGTCAGAAAACATTTTTTTCAGTTCAATAAGATGTAACAGTCACTCAGAGGTTTTGAAGGAAAGAGTATTATGAGCAGGGCTCATCAGTCTTTTTCACAGTGTGGATGAACATCTTTCAATCAACCTCACTTATAAAATTTTTCACATGTGATCATCAAATCAGGAGTAAGAATGGCAAGAAATAGAAAATATATCAAGAAGTTTCAGAACTTGGAATAGTCATTGAAAATTCTTTCACTCTTGAACATATTTTGTTTTGATAGTATTACTTCCAAGTGTTTGTGAGAAATCTTGCACATGTGTGTCTTAAGGGCTAAATTCAATGATGGGACAGTGGAAATAATTCTACCAGATTTATTTTGGTAGATCATGTCTTGAACGACTTCTAAAGGTGGTCCTTTATCTTAAGAGCTATGCTTTCCTTTTCTGAATACTATAAACCGTAAAGACGGTTGTGCAAAGAAGGATGGTCAGGGAAGAGAAGAGAGCCCTCATTTCCATTAAAAACTGATGCTTCTTGACTATTCGTTTTCTTTCTAAACTTTGGAGAAAATCTACAAATCTACAAAGGAAGGAAGATTTTTATAGCATACAAAGCATTTAGCCCTGACTCTTTGAAAATAACACATAGATACACAATCAGCTCTGTTTCCACTATATAGTGAATGCACACTCAGTATTTCCAATATATATATGGCACGCTCTAACAGAAGACAGTGTGTTGTGCATGAGAATGCATTGATACAGTTTAGCTAGATTTATTAAATTAATGCAGTATTTAGCTGGTATAACATTACCTCCTTGATTTTTAAACCCTAACCACAATAGGGAACAATTTGCTGCATTGTTAGAACAAGACAGATAGTTTGCAAAGCTGCCCAGCTTCCTGCCTCCCACCTAGGACAATAACCTTCTTGGGAATTGTGAAATAATCCCGTTAGCCCTGCAACAACAAGGGAGCCTAAGCAACATATGAAACATGGAGCACTGGAGCAGTGTAAATGTAATGTCAATATGTGGGCATTTAAAATTACCAGAGCTGCAGACCTGAGAGGTGATGTTTTTGACTGAAAGTTCTGCTTCAGGTTGCATATTGAACACAGGTGTGATTCAGGCAATGACTTCAGGTTTGTTACATTCACAGGGTTGGTGGGGCTTCTTGAATTCCAGGAGCAATTCTTAACAGCAAAAAGGAAATTAATTAGGATCATTCTTGACTTTCTAATGAAAGGAGCACATCAGTATCTGTATTAGTATTTAACTTTGTTAAAAATAATGTCTATGTTTGGGTTGGGTTTTTTTTCAGAATTTCAAACTTTCACATAGAGTTTTCTTGCTGTTTGCAGTGTTTTCACCATATACGCATTTGTAAAACTACTAGTGAGAAGAAAGCAGTTACCAAAAAAAGGACATAATAATCAAAAAAGGACATAATAATCAGGTTTTAGTGTAGTAACTAAGGATTTGCGGGTTGAAGAAGATTTGTGGACTGACTTTTTTTTAATACTTCTCTTTTCCAAATTATTAGTGATTTTGGATGCATTGTTTATACTTGGGCCTGCTTCAGTCAACCTAAGCAGATATGACTTTCTCAGAATAAGGTTTTGCCACTGGAGAAGTCAAATTACCTCAAAGTACCTCAATTAGGCACCCACCAAACTGAGAGATTTAAAACCACCAGTCCTTTTTCATCCGTAATCTGCATCTGGAAGCATTTTAACCCAACCAACCTATTCTATTCTGATGCAAGTAAGTTACAGTGTTTGTCCCACAGTCAAGTTCAATTTTTAGCGAAATCAACAATAGAAACACAAGGGCTGCATTGGGTGCCTGACCTGTCATGGGACTGATTGACTTACGTAGAGTTTCAAAGAACTTACTCCACAATGAAAATTGAGCTGGCACTCAGCCAAACCAGTAAAACATTCTTCGCAAGGCAGCACTGCTCGTTGTCAATGCCCTGTGGTGGGTGGTGGTTAATGTTTGCGTAGGACTTTCTCACCTTTGTGAAGCCTTATGTAAGATGGAGTTACAATCAGCGTTCGAAGATCTACTCCTGTCGTGTAGCTCTCTTTGCTGCCTAAACACAGTACTTGTCTGTGTTTAATAATAGCTTATTAACTATATAATATATATAGTTAATATATATAAAATATATAATAACACAGTCAGCCTCAAATTTTACAGGCCTGGAGGAATGGGAAGAATTGTGCTGGCATCATGGGATACGTACGGGTGTGTCTTTGCCTCCTCCCTCTACAATGGTACCATCCTGTTAACATTAGCCTGCCAAGTTAGGTACGTTATGTTCTAGCAGAACACAGCCTCCTAATAATGTTTGTTTGACAGACAATAAACTTTATTTTCAACAGGTGGTCTTGTATGGGATTGAAGGCTGCAATATTGCAATTGATTTGGATCATTCTTCCAGTCTGGGAGGCTAGGCTCTGAGAAATCAGAGAGAAGTCAGTTATTTCTACCACAAAAAATATACATATATTATTCAAAATGTCCTAAGGAAAGTTAGGAAAAAATAATCATGACACTGTGTGGTATTTGCTAATGGACAGGTGACATAAGCAATGTCCTCTGAAGGAATGCAGTTGTTTGTGCTTATTTACATTTCTGCCGTGAGCCAGAAATAAAATCACAGCCCTGTAGCATTAGAGAAAGGTACTTTCTCCCTTAGTAGCAGTCCGTGCAGCAATAAGGGGGTAAAATGACACTAAATGCAGGTCAGTAACAGAGGAGCAGAACACAGCACTCCTCCTCAGCACAGCCTGGTGGACCAAAGGAAAGGCCCCTGGGCCAGAGATCTTGCCTCAGGCTGCCAGCTTGGCTGAGGCTTTTTTCTCCAGGCATGGACAACCCAGGTGGACTCTTTAAAGACAACAGCAATTTTTAAAATAGCTTTAAAGTAAGAGAAAGCAAGCACTTAGGAAAACTGGCAGGCAAAGGAAAGGAAGGAGGTTAGTTACGGAGTAGAGGGACTAGAAAGGACAATGGAGGAAATAAAGGGAAAAAATGACAAAGTGAAAACAAGTGATGAAAGGAGGGACTATAGAAAGGACTGACAATGTAAAGGGGTGAAATAAAACATGATCTCATATGCAGACGTTCATGATTAGGAAACGTTATTTCTCCTTCATTTTTATTTCCTTGGCAGAGAAGGGGGAGCTGTAGGGAGGAGGAAATTAAGCATTTGCTGATGGTGCCGATGGAAACTTTTGTTTCAGCTGAAGCTCAGGCAGGGGAAGAATTTCCCTTGGTCAGACCCAGATGAGGGTTCACAGAGCAGTGGTATCTGTGTTGGAGGCAGAAGCCCTGAATATCCGTCTTAATTTTTCAGGCCCTGACTAAGGAAAGCAATGTTAATGAGGCTTTAACATACTTGCTACTGACATGTGACATGCATCTATAAATATTCAAGGAATGATGGGATCACTTAACCACTCTTTCTTTGTTTCAGCCTCAGTTCCCATCCCAAACTGAACTGGAAAATTTTTTATGGACTTTGGCTTGTCTCAGTTAAATTAACCCCCCCGCCCCTCTTTCTATACCTCCCTTTCTGTCGTCTTCTTCTGAATCATTCTCTCGAGCTGTATCCAGGCTGCTTTCAGCTCTGGCATTGAACTGCAGCTTGTCACTAAAGGCATCCTGGCATGTACATAAAAGGGATTTGGAGGTGGAAATGACCACCAGTTAAATCACCTCATCCTCCCTCTAGTCAGTGCAGGATTGTTCCTGCAGCACACTCCCAAGGGCTTGGGGTTTTAATGCTTTGAGCAACAGAAATTCCACCCCCACCCCCTTTGGGAGGGGCGACTAAGAGCTAATAGATCACACTCTTACGCAATTTTTCCTGATACATAGCCTACATTTTCCTTTGTTTGATGTCTTTACTCCGTTATTCCTATTTATAACTGGTGCTGGGTGAATCCCAGGTGGTTCTGAGGTTTATTTCTGTTTTAAGAAGGCATGCAAAAAGGCAGAGACTAGTCCACATTCTTTAAAACTTTTGGTGCCTTCCTGACAGGCTCCGTTATTTCTTCCCCAAAACTGCCCAGGACCCAGTAGAAGGCCTCATTTCTCTCTAACCCAGGAGGGTAGGAAGTTGGATACTGGCCAGGCCTCTGCTCTGGTAAATCTCTTCTGAGAACGGAGAACAAAGACCTGATATCCTCTATCTATAACATGCCTTTTTCTAGTCATTACCCAGTAGCCTAATTCCTTCAGTTTAGTTTCCTGTGCTCATCTAGCTGTTGCCATGCTTTTTGTTCTTCCTGACCTAATTGAGGGGGTTTATCAATACCTTTTCATTGGACCAGTTCCTTTGATGCCTGAGCATGAAAGGTACTTCTTAAGTATTTTTTCTTAAGAAAGAAAGGTATTTCTTAAGCTGCTATTCCAGTCAATATCCCACAAAACACTGCAGTAATCAAATGGCAGCAAGTGGGATCCCTTCCCATGTTCTGAAGAAGTCTTGCATGAAAGGATACAGTCAAAGGCTGGGAATTCTTCCTTTAGAACCTCCATCCTGCACAAATGCAAGTACAGCAGAGGAGTCTCAGCATATCCCACACTTCAAGGTTGCCCAAGCAGTAGTTCAAAGTAACTGTTACTGGTGATCCTTTTCAGCAGGGGCACATCATACAGTGTGTAAGTTCTATGACAGACAGTGCTGTCAGGACTTCCTCACTATCTGCAATTCCTATCACAAGAGCAGCTTTCTGCTTCTTCAGATGTCAGAGACATTAGTCCATTCCTTGATTCACACATCTAATTTGGCCAGGACACATAAGTCACACTCAGAGGGTCTGTTCCTGCTACTGTCCTTTTAATAAACACTAGTTGCCAGAGCTGTAACAAGCTCCAGATCATATATATCTTCTGTTTGGTTTGAAGAGGGATTTAAATCCACAAACTAAATCCAGCAAATCCATTGCTGTCAGAATGGCCCCTGCGCTATAGTGTATAATTTTCCTTCTCACTCTTTCCCTTTGAAGGCTAAATGACAATAAAATAGTTGTTCTGCTGCAGCAAGAGAAATAAGAAGTGAGAAATACCTGCTGTAGTCTGGTAGTCTAGGCATTCAGATATGGGAAAATTCTTTTTAAATGTCTTTACTTGAGGCATTTTCTTTTTTTATATAACAGTAAATGAGTTCAGCAAGACACTGGTTCACAAATAGCATTCATGTTTAGATTATTCTCTTAGGAGGTAGAAAAACTGCAGTTCTATCCCTGATCCAAACCCAGGACACTGTTTTTCCCCCAGTCACACTACTACGCTAACATTAGGCAAGAGGCAGGGGGAAGAGGCACAAGCACTGCTTCTCCTGTATGTTTTGTATGGTTTAAGTGTGCCATTAGCCGCTAGATCCCAAAAGGGAAATAGAAGGAGCAATAACCAGTTGTGAAGCTTGCTGGCTCATAGACAGCTCAGTAGTAGTTGATCTTTGGTGGTTGTTCACACAGTGAGTAGTGGGAATAGAGTAGTGTCGTGGTTTAGACCCAGCCCCACCAGAAACAGGACAAGTAGGCTGGGGAAATTGCTTTAGTACTGTAGAAATGTAGGTGGGAGAAGAACAGAGCTTCCATAGGCATGAACTTCCTAAGTCCCCTTATGTCCTGGACAAACATAAATCCATGGTTACAATTTTAGCCATCTGCTAGTTTCTACGCTATATACACATATATTGAAAATTTGAAAGCCAAGTTTTACTGTGTAATTCGAATGGCAGTGTCAAGAAGTAATAGACGCTGGTAATAAACCACTGCACCGCCAGAACAAATAGCTGGACAGAGTAATTACTTGTACAAATGGAAATATGATTTTCTTTTTTCTGAGGCAGAGGAGTGAAGACCATCAAACCAACCCTAACATGAGTCAGGAAAATTTACCAAGAGTAATGTATGTACACAGGGAGACCCCTTTTTGGCATTTGGCATTACAGACTGTAAATTACAATTATTCCTATGAGGCAACAAAAGAGGTTCTGTCAGTTGTACAATTAGTTTTTATTGGCAGTGCTCTTTCAACTCAAGAAAACATTGGCTGAGGCTCAAGACCAAGATTTGGCTCAAATGCCACCATAATTTTTCAGAAATGTGATGAATGTTCCCTAAGAAATAGTTTCCTAAGAAAGCCACAAGAATGCATTGAGCTAGGTTACAGGATATCTAGAATGATATCCAAAAGTTGCTACCACTGAAGATCAATTGCATAAGTAATTTCACCAAATGAAATTTTTACCTGTCAGACTGGCTGGTACTCTGACAAAAAGATAGCTGACACACTTGGATGAACTGTTTCATAAATATTGATGTATGTATACATGTACACAATTCATCACACATACCTCAAGCATTCATGTTGAAGGATATTAGACAAGAAAATCTAGTGACAGTGGAAGAAAGTCCTGCCACTGTGAAGGTAATGACATGAACTAATAGCCTGAGGGTCATACACTGAACATAAACTAAGTCAACAATCGCTCATGCCATATTCCCAAACCTGAGCGAAAACTTTATTTTATTGAAGCTGATGATATTTTCTTCCATTGCTGTCAATGAGGTCAAGATGTCAGAAGTTTCTCCTGCTGTCTTCCCTGACAATATGTCCCTACAATATAGCAGCAGTAAAGCATGTATCATTACTGATCTCAGTTGTAGCAAACTTAGAATATTAGTAAACATTAATAAACTAATCTTTAGTTTATCCTGACTAGAATATTAAATTGCTAGAAGAGACTGGAGATGAGCCATGTAAAATGTGCACTTTTGAAAAGATCACAAAACACGTTTAATGATTATTGCAGTTATCAGGAACACAAAACATAACTTGTACAATTTTTTCTACAGTGCTTTATACAGAAATACTGGAAAATTGCTAGGTACTTCCAGAGAATTCCTGTTTGCAATGGGATGAAGACTTAAGAGCATAACCATCAAGCAAAAGCAGGAGAAACAGTAATTTCTATCTGTAAAACATTCATACAGTTAGAAGTGTATCTCTGAGGAGGCAGATTTAAAATCATCTCAACTCTTACACGTATCAGGAATATCTTCTACAATTTTGAAAAGTTAATCTCTTTGCACCTTTAATCAACTGTACAAGCTAGAAATATTGATTTCCTTGTTGAGAGTACGGAGTTCATTAAATTTAGTGACAAATTTAGAGATTTACCAGTGAAAGGCATTGCAGCTAGGAAAGCAGCTCAACCTTCCCTTAACTGAATGGGGCTCTCCAAGCCTGTATTTTTGCTCTTCGCTTTTTTCTTTCCTGGGCTGCAGAAAGATTTTAGGTTCATAGTTAACCCAGAGGATGTTTCCATCTATCAACTCTCCAGTGAATTCTTGGTACTTGTGGTTTTGATACAATTGTGATCAGATATTTCTTCCTCAGACTCATTTCCAAGTTATTTTAGATTATAAAGGCCTGGCACACTCTCAAGCACAAATCTTAAATTTGGCAACATTGCTACAACAGACACATGCACACAGAAAGCAGGGGGTTAGACAAAACAGGATAATTTGAAGACTGTATTTAAAAGCACAGGAAAGAAACAGAATTGAGTTCCCCTGATTTGATAAGACTGCTGCAAAATGAACTTGTAGCTTAGTAAAGCATATAAGTTTTGCCTCTCTGCAGGCCATAATAATCAATGCTTACTAGTTAAGGTTCTAATGTATTTAAATAGTTTGTTCCTATTTAATTGCATTTCAGGAGGACTGAGAATAAATGGAAAAATATCCAAAGTTTGTTTATACTGGTTAAAACCTTTCCCAGACCTTAAAATACCAGGGGAAATTTTCTTCCCAAAGATTAGATTGATTCCTGATTTAATCAGTTACTAATCATCATTAAAATCAAGGGTTTACATGGTATCTTAGACCCAGAATAACCTTCCTGTTATTAACTCCATACCATCTGAGAGTCGTTTAGATGTGGTGTTAGGGGATATGGTGTAGGGGAGAACTTTGTAGAGTGGGGCTGATGGTTGGACTCAATGATCCCATGGGTCTTTTCCAACCTAAATGATTCTATGATTCTGTGATCTGATAGAACCCTCTATATGAAACAGACCAAGAACGTGGTAAACAGGTGACAAAAGACACCACAGAAATAGGTGATAACGTATTCCTACATCTTTAATGGAAACATTTTGTTACAATTTAGGTTAAGTGATATTCTTGCATTTTTAAAATGTGTGAAAGAAAATGCACAGAATAAAAAGTAAAAGGACACCAATGAATGTAGATATTTTAAATGATCAAGTCGTAAAAGAAATAAAATACATTACACAAATAAACAAAGGTTATATCCACAGTCATGAATACGCACTCTCCTCTACACAAAAACAATAAATAAAATCACATTATATGCAGATAGTTCTACTTACATCAGTACAACATACTGTGCAGCTTTCCATTTGTTTTCTACTAGACTGGTACTAGGTTTCTCTATTGTCCAGTATTTTTACATTAATAATGAACAGTATCACCAAAAAAGGGGACAAATTTAACATCCACACTGTCTATCCTGAGTCCTCTTAGTTTTGTGATAATTACACCCTATGCACAAGAAACACACCAAATTCTACCCATTGCCTTCATCCTGCCATTCTACTGAAGTCTTCTCAGCACTTTTAAGACCTGCACATCAAGATGACATTGTTACCAGGTAAATACCCGACCTAAGGGCACGGTACACCCTGAACAGGTCCTATTCACCACTTACAGCCCATTTCCATTTTAGGTAAGGGGTCTATGGGGGATTTAAAAGGTGAATAAGCTTTCTGCTGCGTCTCTGAGAAAGTAGATATTGAATAACAGAGACAGGGTTCTCTGCAGAAAGATCTTGATTCCATCTTCCGTGCAGTCAATAGTATCATCATGGGAGTATAATCAATCTCCGAGCATCTTCCCTCTTCTCTCTCCCTAACGCAACTGCACAGATATTTTCCCTATATTCTCAACAGATCTTTTCATCCTGTGCATACTATACTGCAGAAGTCATCACATCTGCCACAAAGCTACATCAGGGAGATACTAAAGATGGGAGGACACATTTACCATCTCACATGGCACGAAGATAAATGACGACCGACTAGTAACTGTAGTATTGGCTTTTCAGTGGTGGCTTGCTCGTTCCTCTGTCACACTGCATACACAGTTCACAGAGAAAGAGAAGTCCAGATCGCCACCAAGTATGAACCAACACAGCCGTGCTCATTATGTCTGCTGACGGTTCAGTACAACATTAGCAAAACCTCTGTTCATAGTCTGGGGGGGAGAATTGTGTGTTCCCTGTGCATACCAGTTGAGATTACAAAAGAAACCATTAAAACAAGATTATCTTTTTAAAAACCCTTTTTGGTACGCTTTCTTTGCTTGCTCACATGTCCTCTAGAAACATTCACATGACAGAAACACCACGCAACAGTTCACACAGAGTGGATTTTAACCTTTCAAAGATTTAACACCTAATGAATCCACATAAGATCTCTGAAGTACTATAGCTTAACATACAAACTTTAACAGTGTTCTAATATTTAGACTATTTTGCCTTTGATGCAGAATATTAACTTAGTGGTTAGTGAAGCCTCTCCTTTCAAAAGCTAGTTTTGTATGCTGTAAATTCGGTGTATGTCAGTTAGGAGGCATTCTGAAAGGTAAATTCTGGAAAAAGTAATAGCATAATAAAACAGTCTATGTAATGATATACTGGACGTAATTAAACACTAGCCCAAGAAAGCCTCAAAGCCATGGCAGTGTTACCTTCTTGATCAAAACCAGCAGTAACCTCACAAAAACACCAACATTCACCTTTATCCTTTCTTCCTCTGTGGGTGAGATAAATGGAGAGCTGCATTTATGCCAGACTTAAGGCTTCACTGGGGCAAATCCCAGTGCTTACGCTTCCTGTCATTCTCTAGGAGAGAAAAGACACTGTCAAAGTCTGCCGCACAGCTTGCTGACCCCTGTAGACAGCCAGGTCTGAGGTCTCTCACAAACAGCTATTTGTTTTGCTTTCAACAATCATTTTCCATCAATCTCAGAGCTCGGATGTTAAAAGGTATCTGAGAATGGAAAAAATACAGGCCTCAAGACACGTGAATTCATTTCTGCCTCTAAGCAGAGATATGCACAGTGCAAACACTTCTATTCTTCCACTTGAAAGGTTTCACACACACAAATCTTTTTGTGCTTTCAACAGCAAGAAAAGAGGGGGGATGGAAAGAGAGTAGACACATACAATGCATCTGAAGATGAAACTTTTTCCAGCATGTCCTTAAAAATGTATTCCAAAAAGTAACTTCTGTGTTTCTTTGTTTCTAAAAAGGGCTAAAACTGCCTCCAACAAAAAATGCACTTTGCTGAAAGTTGTGCCTTCATCACTCACTGCTGTGAGGCAAGTTACTAGGGCAGGTTCCTAACCAACAGAAAAGGAATGTACCTTTAGAAACTTGCATTTCTGTTCTGCCCTGCTTCGGGGGGTGTGGTCACTAGATCTGATGTCATTTTATAGCAACAACAATTAAATTAAAAAGAAGAAAAAAAAAAAAAAAGACTGGTTGGCATCACCTGACAGCATATCACCGTGCTTGGACGACTGCATTTTCTGTGAGCCCAGTGGCACCCAGTAATCATTTTAGCTTGAATGGAACTGCTTCTATAAACAAAATTTACGGTGCCAGCCTTGGGTGTTTTTAAAAGGACAGGATGCCAGCTGCAAAATTCAGATTAAACTTCACAAAGTTTTTGGTCAATCCGATTTCTCAGCTTTGCTTGGTTAAAAGACAGGCAACGTCAGATGATTCTGGGTCTAGATCTGAGATAGTGGCTGGTGTGGCCACGGGCCAAAGCAAGGTGTGCTTGGCAGTTGAGCAGCACAGCAGCAGTGAACAACAGCTGAAATTTCATAAAAAAACACTTCTCACTGAAGCATTTCTGACTAAATGATGGAAAATGGCTGTCTCTCTTCAAAGTATTTCTGAAGCTAGAGAAAAGAGCATGAAAAAAACAGGGAATTCCAGAGTGCTCACTCTACCCTGGGAGAAAATGAGAAAAAATAACCTCAACTGCTTTATTTAAAGAAACCGACCAGTTACATGGCTAGTCTGAAGCACAGAGGAGGGTAGTGAAGGATGTGGAACTGTCTTGAGCTCCGGAAAAGGTGGACTGGATTGCCAAAGAAATTTATGACCAGGACTATTAGCTTCCTGTCTTTGATGTCTATTCTTGGCTTTCCAGGAGCATTATGGCATTCATGAGGTGAAAATCACACTGGAGCCAAGGTCAGCTAAGGCTGATGCAGCCTGTTCTACTGCAAAGCTGAGAAATTCACTCTGAACTGCTTCAAGATGCTGAGTTTAAAGCCCGAAGACACTTCACCGAGGGCCTGAGTTTCCTTCCTCTGAATCAATGAGAGGGTTTTTTTGTCAGCTTAATGAGAGCATGATAGCACCTCCAAGCAAGAAAAAGAATCAGAGATCAATCTCCCAGCAAAATGCTGAGGGAGAGTACACTCTTATTTTGTCCAGCACAAATGTTCTTAAAGCATTAGCTACACCTTAATAATTCACCATTAAAACCCAACAAAATAATTTCAATAATGCAATAAAACATTTCTTAAAAACAAATTGAAAACAGATGAATACAATTTATTTTCAGAAGTGAATGAATATAACTCTTTCATAAACTGAATTCTGGCCACAATCTTGCAAGGTGCACAGCACTCTCAATCAAAAGTTTTAGCAATGACTGAAGGTTCTCAGAACTTAGCTGGGTTTGGTCTTCAGTGAAGCACATCACAGAAGGAACTGGTAACTAACTGGTGATGGTGGTAATCACAGACAACTCAGCACACACAAACTGCCCATAAACAAAACTTCCATAAGTACCAATGTCCCAGGATGAAGCATTTGGGCACCTGACTCTAAAGTTGTGGGTCTCAGCATACTAAATCACAGGTACTATTGAAAGTTTTGCTTCGTCTTTATCAACTTGCATCGGAAGTCTACGCATTGAAGATAAGAGGGTGGAAGCCAGGTAATTTGTCCACAGAATCCTCAGCTATTAAGCTGACAAATATTTGGTAAATTAAAAAATGCTGAATTAGCAGAATTTGTCAAACTTTGTCAAACAGTAAGTATGAAGCCATTGAAGTTCAATTGCAATTTAACAGACACAACTGTAAGATTTAGCAATAAATATACAGCCTATGGGGACAACCTTTCTCTGATTCAAGCATATGGCAAGCTTCCTGTTGGTTCAGCCATGGCCAGGATCATACCCTTTGGTCCCAAGTGAGCAAAGCACTTAGAAGCCAAAGTTGAGCATATTTTAAGTGTGTTCTAAAGTGCTGAGCTGAGTCAAGGCCCTCCTTGTGCTGCTCTGTAATACAGACATATGTTTGTAATACGGGCAATTTGTTGAAGCCAAAAATGTAGGTTTTGAAAACTCTTTTGAGAATCAATTATTATTATTATTTTGATTAGACATTCCCTTTCAAAGTTTGAAGCCTAAACATTGTGGCATTGAGCTAATGCAGATGAACCAGAAAGGAAAAGTGCATTAGCTGGTAAAGAATCTCTCTGCTGAAAAATCTAAACTCAAGGCAGTTTTTGATCTATGGTCCATAGAAGACCTGGGAACTATTAGCAAGAGGCCTGTGAAAGGCAGCTAAGAAGAGCAAGTTTATTTATGCTATACAGGAATCTACTTACGTGAAACGTCTTAAATGATCTCCACACTTCCATGGGAAAAATGCACAGGTAGGTGTGCACCAGTTTAGAAAGATTAAAGCCCATTGATCTAAAATGTTTTAACGGGCAAGAAAGGTTCATCTTTCTTAGGAGGTGCTGGGATGTAAAGTTGTGGCTAGACCTCCTCACTATCCCAGCCATAGATATCTCATAAAAACACTTCTTGAGGTCATGACTGAAAACCCTACATAAAACTGGGTATCAGAATTATTATCTTTTTAATTAAAAAGTGACCTTGCACTATACTTTTTTTCCAAATATGTTTAGTTATAGTATGATGACATAATAAAAAAGCTGTCTTAACAATTTATTGTCCCAGACAGATTTCCTGGCTCAGATCTTTTGGTCTGACCTGACTGTGCACAGCACAGGAAAAATACAGATCTACATTACTGTCTTGCTCCCTAACTAGTGACTGTTTGAACATTAGTTCATACTGCAAGGCAAGTCATAACAAACATAATTTTGAAAAAAGTTTACGCTCCAAATCATGCCTTCTTTTCTTTACGTATTTAGAAAAGTTCTTTCCCTTTTTCTGTGGCAAAGCAGTCAAATGGAGAAAAGAAACTAAAAGTGCTGAAAGGCGTATTTGCAAAACCAGAAGCAGATCAAAACCCCCTTGGAAATGATTTAAAAAACATCAAACCTTAGGCATGCCCAGGGGCTTGATAAACTCAACTGCTTGAAACAAATTCCAAAAACTAATCAGGAAGCCTTTTTTTCTCCCCAACTCCACAGCACCATGAATGCTGCTCTAGCCTACATTCTTCTCCAGTGCCCATGAGATAAGGAGGCTACTTCATAAAACTGTCCGCTGAATGCAGTGTTACTTTGGCTAAGGCACCTTTGCAGAAGTCATACGGGCCCAGACTGGGAAATGGGATGACAGAAATCTACCATGTGAACAACAGCTGTTACAGTGAGTCCTAAAGACACCAAATCTACCTGGTCTATAGCCACCGCCTACACTGGAGCTGCCCTCACAGTCAGGAAGCCCTGCCCTCTGGCCGCCTGGGACACGGGACAGTATTTCACAAAGGCGGGTGGTGAACCTCTGCATATGCTAGGAGACAAGTGAAACGTAAGAAAAAAAAGTCCAAGGAAATACTCTGTGGGGTATTTCCTCATCAACAAATACAAGGCAGACGAAAGAAGACAGAGCCAGATTTTGCTCTTCATTCACTTTGAGCTATCCCAAAATGGTTTCTCTGAATTGGCACTCTGGCTTCTCAGGGCCTGGAAGTTTTGCAGAACACAGGCTTCAGTGTCAGTTTTGAGATTAACTTTCACTATGTTTTTGAGATTAACTTTCACTATAACTGTTGAGACCAAGTTCTGCTTATGAAATCAGAATAGGATAAACCAAAAGATTTCATGCACTAGAACCACAGTCATAGCTGAGTTTTCCCAGACAATATTTCTATGGGTCTTCCTCATCACATTTATAATTGGTACTGTTCATTTCCATTTGTTGACTAGAAAGCACAGAGGTCTCCTTTGTCTAGTATAAAATAACCTGTCAGCAGCTAACTCACCACAGATTCAGTTTTGTTCCTGGTAAAGTCAAAGGCAATAGTCCCAGGGATACTGATGTCATCAGGATTAAGGTCAGCCCTAGAGCAGTGTTTTACCACCCTGATTCCTGAAGGTAGTTCCTTGCATGTTTTATTGCATGTACACACACAAACAGTTAGTCTCACTGACTAATGTAGAGCTAGGTGGAAAGTTCATTATTTTCAGGATCGGGGCCACCATCACATAGACAATTCAGTAACTGTATTTATATTGTTTAAGTAACGACTTGAATGTTGCACATGCCTGGAGAAGAAAGTGGGGCAAAAAATCCGTTACTATCCATAAAGTCACTTCTCCTTCCCTAAATACCAGTTCTAAAATGTATTTACAGCTGTTGACTTTCCCTGCATGTTACTCCTATCATAAAAAATGTCTTCAAAACATTCTCTCCCTTAATTTTTAATCCTACCAAAGCAAAAATAGATACTTTAATAGAAAAATACAAGATAAAAAATATCCTAAAAATAAAATGGTAGCATGGAATGTCATTTTTACACAAAAAAGATCCCCTTTTGAGTTGCTTCAGCTATACAAACACTTTCATATTTACAATTTTGGATGCAGTCCTGTTCTCACTGAAGTTAATGGGATTTTGCCATCGACTTCACCGGGAACAGGAACAGGCTCTACATGGACTATATTTACCTCTCTGAAAAGTCACAGCAGTGGAGAGAAAAGAGCATGATAAAACACATATTAGACTCCGCCAGTCCTCTCCAGAGACCTGTCTTCTATCTCACTGTTTCACACCAGTGAAACTCCTCCTCCTTCACTGGCGTTCTCCCTAACTCCCAACACCTTAGAGTGAGAATCAGTGCTTTTGATTGTGATACTACACAAACAAGGAGAGAATGGTTTGTATGTATTTCCACCTGCCTGACTTTCTCAGTGGAGTAAATTACACCCCAGTGGAGTTAATTACACCCAAGTGCCACTTCCCTCCAAGAACTAATTCCATACGCCCAATCTTGTATCCCCTATAATCAACTGCAATGATTCAGTGATGCAGGATCATACCCCAAATGAATCCCTTTTTTCCTTTTGACAGCAACTAGCACCTGTGCTTGTGAAAGCATATTTGATACCCACAGGTGAGATGCAATTAAGGAGGTGGTAGAAACTAAAAAAATAAAAAAGGGAACAGAATGAGGCATTCCCCATCAACTAAACCCTAAAGCAGATCTGCTGCCCTTGATATATGCCTTAAGAAATACTGTCTTTACATATTAAGTACATCCAATAACATCAAATTGCATCATTTTCTTTTTTCATGAGATGAAAGGCCATGTGGCATGATGTGATTAATAAATCATTCCTGAGCTTCTGAAAGAAATTAAGACAAAATTACTGCTTAAAAGAGTGAGTTCTTCAAGAGCCTCCTCTTTTTACACTGATGTCTTTGGTTGTGTCCTTTTCCCTAATTCTTTTTTTCCCCAGGAAGAATGGGATTCTTTTTCTTCTTATTCTTCTTTATGCAGCAGAAAAATGAGATCTAATGGAGTCTTCACGTAACTGCCGATGTTTCCCCATGTTACAGTCCTCCTGTCGAGTTCGTCTCTCAATAGTTATTCTGTATTTCTTTCTGCATGAAAGGAGAGGAACAGAGTGAGAAATCCTTCTCCAGCTACAGAATAACAGGACTTCCCTTATAAAGAATGCCTGTAGGGGACAGCTGGGTGCCAGTTGAAAAATGAAATGTGGCAGAATGTGAAACCCTGGTCAAAGATTAAAGTAGTTTGCCTTGAAACATTTTACCCAGGCTCAAGAATGCCTGTTAATTTCTACACGGCAGTCTCAAAGCACCAAGACACAGACATTTGCTTCTTTGAAAATTTCTGATCTAAGTGATTAGGAAGTTTTTGTGAAGTGTCATGTGAACTGTGTCACATCACTGCTTTATATTGATCAAAGCCAAATTTCTTTCCAGTATATGGGGGGGCACTTTCTGCAGAGTTCAAACAACAGATCTGACTCTTTATTCAGTTGTGTTTCTCACTGCATCTATCTATTAACTAACCCTGCCATCTCCCTCTGAGAAAGCTTCTATGTTTGTAATGTCAGAGGAGGTAGTATGATGAATTAAGAAGAGGGATGTAGAGGACAGATAAGAAGTAACTACAATTGCTCATGCATCAAACAGTTTTTCCTGTGTGTCTTCCTCTAGGACGTTTTGAAGAACTCTGTTATGTTACTTTATACGTCAAACAAGCCCTCTGGCTGTCTTTCAGTTTGCCCTTTAGTACCGAAATCTCCCCCAAAAATCGTAAGAAGATTCACGTTCATATTTTATGCACTTATGCTTCTACTGAGTTTCAGGACTAGTTTCTCAGAAAGGCATTAGCCCAGCCCCATGTGCACACAGTACCGCTTGTGCAGATGCATGACAAAAACCTTGTATGCCAAGGGAAGATCTGCTCTGCTCGCATGTGTAGCAGGAGTAAGAGCTAGGCATGTAGCAGTGGAAGAATGATTTTCAAAACACCAAGGTTTTAATTTGGCTAACATGGCTCATTAGGAAGTGGGAACCTAAAAGTTCTGAAAAGATTCCCCAGTACTTGTGTCTGTATCCGTAGGCTCCAAAATAACTTGAAAAACCTATGTTCTTTACTTCATTTGTGTATTTTTAAGTCAGATCCTTCCACAGGTCAGAGCATGCACAGCAGCAGCTATGCATGAGGACAGGTCCATGTTTTAGAAACGTTGTGCTCTAAGTGTAAACCTTTCAAAGCTATGTATTAGAACTGCTACCCAGATGTTTTAATAGTTTGCATGCACACTCAAAGCCATGTTTGCATGCTCATTTGTGGTAATTACACATCCAAATTAGATGTAATCAGAAAGTACATATGCAGTCTGAAAGGTACAGAAGCTGCAGATACAGATTACTTCCAGGCCCACAATTCCTAGACTTGCATTTTCTGAAAATCTGACTCATACATCCTGTATATGTTTTGTTTCACATATTTACTGTAATGGTAGAATTCGAGAGTTGTCCCTACTCCTGCTTTGAGTGGGTGCAATCAGATCTCCAGGATGAAATTCACTCCTGTGTCTTTAGATGTCTTAAACGTGCACAGCTATCTGACAGAGTACCCACAAATTCCTTCAGTCAATGGAGAGAAACAGGCATTTCTAAGAGGCATTCTTCTGACCTGGTTTAGCTTTTACACAAGGATGACACGAACTGCACCCAAAAAAATGCCATAAATACAAAGACTGGGTGTTGAGTTCATGTGTGTACTTCTACTTTTACAGACACTCATTTTTGCTCACACAGATTTCCAATCCAAATCTTTGTGTAAGGTGACTAAAAGTTCAAGTTCTGCTCCTACAATGATGATTTGCACAGTTTCATACCAGCTCAGGACGTCTTTTGCCTCATTCTTGTCCTCACACACCAATTCCCTCCCAATATCAGCCATGCTAAAAAACACCTAAAAATTATCACCTCAGACTGAGAATGTATAAAAGACGCAAAAACCTCTGACGACATACACTATAAAGGCAGACTTGTGTTTTCTTTTTCTTTCGTCTTTTAAAGACAGACTTCAATCAGTGCCAGCTAACTTGTCTCAAACCCAAATAACATACTATATAAGCACCAGACACATGCAAGACTACAATTGACGTGCAGAAATTCAGTTGTAAATACTTGGATGAATAATCCTGAATATCTTTTGAAACGCTGGAATTGTGCTGGTGAATTGAAGCAGTTTTTGCTTGTTTAATTTTGTTAACATTTAATTATAAACAGGTATTTTTATTGGATAAAATTATTTGATTGTTATATGCAGAGGTTAATTCTATTCTTCTATCTGCCTTTTCTCTTACCACAAGAGGATAAATTATCGTATATATAAGATGCTGAACATGTATAACTAATTTATTCTGTCAGTGTCAGATCAACTCTCAAGACTTCAGATTTGCTGACTAGCAGTGTAAGAATTATTTTACTTAAACAGGAATAAAACACTGGTCACCCTGCATTGACCTCAGCTTATTAAGTTAAATGCACAGCTTTGAAATGCAAATGCTCTCTTATACCAAACCAGAAACCTTTCTATATTCCAGTACAATTCCACTCAATACTCAAAAACTAAGCATGGTACCAGGGAAGTCATATAAATTTCTCGCACAATCACAGCCTGCACAATTGTGATGGTAAGGAGTACCAAACAAAGAAGGCTTTCAAGGCCAGGGCACTTTAGTATACTAAAGAACTGTGAATGACTGGAAGGAACTCACAGGAATTAGTTCCGTGAGTAAAGTTACTCAGAGATGTACGTGGTTACAGGATGAGGCCCTGAGTCAGTAAAATGATTTGGATATACACAAAAGGACAATCAAAGTGTGTTCACTGTCTTTGGCGGGAATGTTACCACAGATTATTATGGCACCTCTCTGTCCCCCATCAAAGATGTGCTGCCAGAAGCTGAGAAGTTTGCATGATGAGTAAAGAGTTTACAGAACTTTCAATGAATTGGACTAACCTGAAAAAGTAAAAAGCCATAAGCAGTCCTGCTCCGAGCAAGGCGCCCACAACTATTCCTGTAACTGCTGATTCTCCTAGACCACCTGCTTGAAAAGGGGAAAAATAAACAATCAGGGTTCATATTGCAAACTATTTGCATTCACATATTGGAAAATACACACAACTAGGAAATGACTGCCCAGCATCAGATAACAACTAAAGCCTTTCAGAACTCAGGAGTCTATAGGAACCTCTTCCTTAGTTCCAGTTTCTGCATGTTTATTTTTTGTCCTTGCTTTCTTTGGGGTTAAAGAAGCCCCCAAGACCGGTGTCAGATGAAGACACAATTCTAGAGATGTGAAACACAGGAATGTTGTCAGGAAACTGGTCTGGACAGCTTGGTCTGAATCATAACACAGACTGGGATTACAATGACGCACATAATAGGACTCAGCACTGAATATGCCCTGAGTCATTATAACAGAAACAAACTAATTTCACCTGGTTTAGCATCATAACCCTCTATCACCCAGGTTTCTTAAAATGACTGTATGATTATCCAAAAGCTTTTCAAAATATTTTTTTTTTCTGAACCTATGCTGTTTCAAGTTAAAGCCATATGTGCTGTGCAGTTGTTCCAAATCTCAACAGAGGCAGAGCAGGGACACAGTGGCTAAGGGGAGCCCAAGTAGGGACTGTCACTCTACAAAGTACAGGGCAGCTGAAGAACAATGGCATTATCACATTTTTCAGCCCACTCCCCTTTCCATGCTTACCTGAGTTTATGGAAAGGAACCGAGAAATATTAAGGAAATTAAACTGCTCGCTCCCCTTCATTTATCCTTGACCCCTGTGGGGGAATTCTGTCTGTGCGTTAGGATGTGCGGAGGGAAGAAGGTGCATAGCTACACCATGCTGAACACGGAGGATACGGCCTGGAAACAGCCTCTACAGCATGCGTGTACGCACAGGTTTTTCAGGGATCAGAGTATTATCAGGCTGAAGATACCTTTTCACTGTAGGACTAGCAAATTTGTTTCCTGTGGAAAGCTAAGACCACCCTTTGCCACTGAGGCACCACTATCTTACCTCCCTTATCTCCTTGCAATGTCCTCCTCAGTACAACATGGTCTGCAAAGTCAGTACGCTGGAAAACAAGGACACCTTCGCTATGGAGGGTAGTCCCCGCCTTCTGGATTCACAGGTGTTGCCCCATTCAACTGACTTCACTTCTTCTCAGCCTACTGGGCCCCTCACAGTTCCTTCTCATAGCATTGAAAATCATTCTGTGCTTGTAGAACACTGCTCCCATCAGCACTGGCCTCCCCAGCTGCTAATTATCAATATGATTATTCTCTGTTGGGGGTTTCAGTTATATCTGTCTTCCTGGCTAAAAGAGATTTTACCTTTTAGCCCCTGGAAAGTCCTAAAGCCTCCAGGGCCCTGGGCTGTGCATCATGATTACTGTCATGCCTAAGTTGAGGGAAGTGAGTCAGACCACATACTACCCACGGCTGCCAGACCTTAACCTCCCGAACAGTCAGCAGAGAGACACAGTCACGATGTCTCAGTTGTACAACTGTGCTAACCAATTTAATAGGGCCCGTTATGTTGCATCACCACATGGATTCCTCTCTCTGTCAGCCTGGGCAGAAGCACTAAGTCACTAAACTTACATGATTTACATGGTGTATTGTTTGCGTGCTCTGAAACCCGGCTTTCATCTAGCCGCAGCCGGCCGTGATTCCAAGGATATTTCACATTTGATCGAATTTCAAAACGCCCCTGCTTTCCGTAGTAGTCCCCGATCACCTATGGAAAAAAGAAAGGAATGAAAAGATTTTCCTATCAAGTTAGGGAATTAAAACAAACAAGAGAGCAGCATCACTCACTTGGACTCCTGTGGCAGGATGCTGAATCACAGTGAGTGGAGCTGAAGGGGTCTGTGGGAGGTTATGTAGTGCATGTCCTGGCCCCAGGCAGGATCAGCTGAACAAAAGCATTCCTGACAGATGTTTACCTAACCTGTTCTTAAAAGCCTCCAAAAATGGAGGCTAGACAAGTTCTGTAGGAAATTATTCTGGAACTTAGCTATCCTTGCTGTCAGTGGTTTTCCCTAACATGTAACCGAAACCTCCCTTGTTGCAATTATCCACCACCACTTATCAAATTGCCAGTGGACACAGAGATTCTTCCTTTCCCAAACATCACTTTACATATTCACAGCCTCTTATCTGGTCTGCCTTCAGGCTTCTCTTATATGTTCACACAGAATATTCCTCCTGCTGTCCCTGGGCTTTCCTCAATTGCTCCACAGTGGGTTGAGTGCTCAAAACTGACACCCAGATAAGGGAAAGTATCATTTCAAGTACCTTGTGTGCTGAGGCTCCCAACTACACACTCCAGGCTGGACTTTTTTATTTTGCAAGAATCTGAAGATACTTGATCACGTTCAGCTAAAATCTTCAAATCTTCTGAAGAACTACAACGGAGCCTGTCACTCTCCACCTTGTATTTCTGCAGTTGTTGATATACACAGAAAGGGCCTTTCATGCTTGTTATTCCGGTAACATGGACTATTATTTCAGACCAATTCATTAAGATACTTCAGAATTTCAGTCCTGTCCTCAACAATAAATCCAGGCTTTTTTCAAGATAACATATGCTGGATCTACTGCAAAGTTGCAGGACTAAATTGTGCTAACAGTAGTAGGTCACTCATCTAAAACAGTTCAAAAAAAAAAATCTATGTACAGTGAAAGGGGCCAAATATCATGACACTGTAGTGATGTAGTAGTCAGAAGTGATGGCAGAAGCACATCAAAAGATATATTTGTCCTATCATGGATAAAACCCATAAATTAGTATACTGGGTTTAGACTTCAAGCCACTGACAGCCTGTTCAAATCTTTCAGCTAAATTTCATTTTGAAGGGAAAGAGTTAAAAGATAACACCTGCCCTGATTAGACACATAAAAGTAGATTTCCTGCTAAATAAAGGAGCTAATTTCTCTCCAGGGAGATAAATCCTTAGAAGAAGGACTTCTTTTAACATTTGTTCAAAAATAAATGCAAATTCAGTAAACCGGAAAAAGTAGAGGGGAAAAAACCTCAGAAACCATTTGCAGGCAGCGGACTATTCATAGAGAGATTGTTTAATTTATCAAACAGGAGCGGGAGAGTCCTCTACTAGCAGAGCTTACTAAATACAAAAGCACGGACAAAGGCTTAAGAACAGCAGCTATAAGCAGTGACCAAACAGATTCAGATCAGAGGTAGGATATGGATTTTTAAGGAGCAAGAGCGGTTAAACAGGGACATGAACATGGAGTGAGCAAGCGAGGCAGCTCCTGTTCTTCAGTGTCTCCAAAAGAAAAGCGAATGCCTGTTGCAGCGTGAGCTGTACTCACATGTAAACTACAGGGCTCCATACAAGGGTAAGAAACCTGCCTGCCTGTAACGCAGCAGAAGTCAAACTAGGTAATCTGCTGTTTTCCTCTAGCTTTAAACTCTGTGAATGGACCTGGGAAAACACCTCTGCCCATTCATCTGGCTCAGTTCAGATGAGAAATATTCTGGTGCTGGACATAGAAAAAATTGTAAAAATGAATAAAATCAGGCCTCAAAGAAACAATGTTTTTAGAGTGAGGCATGAGGGTAGAAATGAATATAGAAGACACGAGTAAAAAGTAATCACATGTAATATATGTTAATTGCATGTACATTTATATACATCATAAACAAAGCAAAGGGAAATTAAAATTTGCAGTATGTTAAAAGGAGAAATGTAACATCAAAAATATAAAAGATAGTTTAAATTGCAAGTGAAAGAGCAATGGAAGGAAGGGTAGGAGAGGGGTACTAAATTGATAAATGACATAAAGCTAATGGACTGAACGAACAGAAGAGATACAAGTTGTTTCAAGCCAAAGTTATCCCAACCAATTTCTACTCTTGGCTTCAATTAATTATGATTACTCCTACCCCTGTGAGTGCCTGCTGTTTACCGCTGTAGTTTTTCAGTCACTTTTACATACCAAAACACACTAGACATCCTCATGCTTTTAAAAAGGCTTCTTGAGTTTGTCTCTGCTGCACCACTGACAGGAACAATATAACTTCAATGGATTCAAATCCACATGTAGAAATGTCCAGCTCAGATTTACTGCTGCTTTATGTTTGGGCTTGACAAAATAGGGGAGACCAGCAAAGCTTAGGTTGATGTTGACTTCGCAACTAACAGAAGCTTTACGCTGCAGCTGGAGTTAGGGCAACGTACACATGAAAAAACTCAACCGAGCCATGCTATTCTCTGTGTGCAGCTGGTGCTATTTCTCATAGACTTTTTTTCACAGTCTGGCTGCCTCCACTCCTGCTGCGTCCAGTGGAATTACCCATGCGTTGTATGTGGATCCATCTGATTAAAATGTCTCTTAAAGACTGAAAACAAGGCACTCAGGTCTTACTGCCTGATAAACAAGGTGAGGTAAGGTCTGCCCTCCTGCCTGTGGTTGACCACAGGGTAAGATTAAAATACCTATACTTACTGTGTTTATACATCAGGGTAACTTACGCATCCCTGTTGCTGTAAGATTAATCTTTCTTCTTACCAATGAATCTTGCTCATTTTAAACAATACCTTATACTATTCAAAATTTATCAGTGCTTAACTAGCTTGTGAGATTTCACTCTTTAAATTTTAAAGACTCTAGTGACATGTGAAGAAAAATGTTAAAGAAAAGATGTTAAGAAAGTTTTTAAAAAAAACTTAAGGTTAACTACTTCAAGATAATTATTTTACAGAACGGATTTGGTCTCCAGGTTGATAAGATTAAGCAATACCATTTTAATGTGTATATTAAATAAAGAGATGCCCGCCAAATAAACAGATGATATTGTGTTACATTACACTGGCTAATTCATCAACGGCCAATTGCAATGGTGTTTGCTTCCTTACCTCCTGTGTGCCGGCCTCTGGGTCCGTCATTCCAATCACAGAGAAATCCCCATATCTGTCTCCATTGGCATCAATGGACACCTGCCCTGCAATACCTAAAGAATGGCATGTGAGGAATTAGAAAATTAATTAGTTAAAATACCGAGCCCTTCCAAGAAAAACAAGAAAACAGTGCACAGGTTTTTACAAACTGATATGACAGGAAATCTCATCAGTCTCCCAGCATTTTTGTTGGCATTCCAAAAGAAATTGTAATTTCATCTCGGTGTCTGCATTCCTGAATTCTTAACATTTCTCCTTTTTAAATATCAAATGTGTGAGACTGTTTGGGGAATACGTGAGAAAAATCTAATCCAAAAGCCAGCATGCAAGAATAAAACACAAATATACTTAATGTGAATTATTTACCGAGAGCCTAACCCTGAAATACCTAACAATGACTCAAATAAGGGGAGTCCAGCTCATGTGCAGCAGGGGACACAGGGGCACAGCCCGACGTCCCGCAGACTGATGCGGCTGGCGCACCTCTGATGGGATACTGGAGGGGGCATGGACAAGAGGCACCATGTGCACTATATATGCATTTACATAGGATTAACTGCATAATATGGTGCTGTTTGTTTTCTATTTTAAGATCCCCAGTTCAGTTCCTTCCTTTACAAGTTCTAGGAAACTTCAGGGAAACTGGCAATCATAGACTCATAGGATAACTCAAGTTTGAAGAGGCCTTAGGAAGTCTCAAGTCCAACTTCCCGCTCAGCGGTTGGCCAGGAAGTCAGAACAGGAGGATGCTCAGGGTTTTATCTGGTCTTCAAAACCTCCACGGATGGAAACTGCACAATCTCTCTGGGGCAACTTGTTCCAACTGTCACAGTGAATAAACACTTCCTTGTATTCGGTCTGAACCTCTCCTTTCAACGTATGCCCTTGTGTACAAAGAACACGGCTCCAACTTCTTTCAGTGTAAGTCAAACGGGTTCCTAAAATCCACCAAGCAATACCAATTAACTATGATGAAGACACTGTAAGACTTTCTCTGCTCAGACATTCTCAAATGTGATCCCCCACTGCCTGACACCAAACGTAGGCATTTACACCAGAGCAAGTCAAGCAGGCATCATTATACATCCATGTTGCACCAACTACATGACTAGACCAGGGACAAAGCAGTAGAGAAATCAGGTTCTCAGTGACTGTAAATCAGAAGACAGAGGTCAGATATTCAGCCAGAGTATAAATTCCCCTCAACATACCTAATGATAGTAAACATGCAACAGATTGACACACCTCCATTTATCTTGTCTCTGTTCCCGTTCAGTCATGCCAGGAATGTTTAAACTTACTATGATTTTCAAAACATGTAGCAGTCATAAAAAATTTATTGTCAAGCATCTGTTTCACTATAACAATACAGTAATCAAACAATTGCAAATTTGATTTTTTCTGGAAAACAGAATGGGTATAAAAACCACTTTGCTGTGAAAGCACTGGAAGAGGCCACTAGGAAGAACTGCAATGCCCTTGCCTACACAGCAATTTGGATTCTGGATCTGACAGGAGGCGTGAATTGGAACAGACACCATTCCTGGCCTAATAAAGCCAAAGTTCAATTTTTGGAAGTAGGTACGAAAATTTGCTGAAACTCAGAATTCCTATGTTTGTTTGGTTTTTTCTTAATGGGAAAGACTAATTTTTAACTTTTCCATCTGAATCGAAACAAAGAGTTTGAAAATGTCGACATTTCCTTTGATGTTCTTCCTTAAAAAATATATTTAGGAAATTTTGAAACAACCTCAATGAAGAACTGCGTCTGGATGAAGGTGGAAGGATTTTATCTGTGCTCTCTTTTTGTCCTATTCTGTTAGATACCTACATACAGAACATTTTCCTACTTTTTCAGAGGAAATGCCAATGAACAGAAAACATTCTCCACAAAATGTGCCCTGCAATCGTACCAGGGTATCTCTAACAACCCAGGCAATAAGAAATCCTTTGATCACCTCAGCCTTATCCTTTCCTAAGCACGTGATGCCTGTGCAGTTGCGGCTGGCAGACTGTGAAGACTGCACGGAACAGCATCTACATCCCATTGGAGTTCTGATGGGTCACCTATTCAGTGCAGGCTGTAAAATGAGGTGCCCAGGCAATTAGATATCTAGATGTCAGCAGTTAAATTAATGCCATTTAATGAAATTGGAGTTCTCATCATCATGGACTGCAAAATTTTAAGTGAATTATAAAGCTTCGCTCCTGCAGTGGAGCCTGGTGGGTGCATGCACGGACCGTACTCTGCGATGCTGCATCCACTTCAGAGAGGGGCCTACAGGCAGAATCAAGGGACGTGATCTTCATACAAGGACAGGCTTGCAAGACATCAAGTTACAAGACTCTTTCAAAATCAGTTTTATCCTTGCAAACTATGTCCAGTGAAGTACTGCCACAGGGAGGAGAGGGTATATAACTTATGTGGCATTTTGACCTTTTCAGCTGCATCCTCACAGCTCAACTTGACAGTTACATTTTCAGAAGAGCTGTAACAGGGCAGCCAGCAACAACAAATTGGTTTTCACTAGTCAGAAAAGAGAATACTTTTTCCTCCCGGCTGTTTTTACAAGAAAGGTGTGAGAATCAACCACGTAACCTGCACAGAACACATGGTACTATGAAAGACTTGCATGGGCACACCAGCTGGTGGCCTCCTGGAGGAGAGAAGTAGGAGTAGAGAAAAGACAGACACGCTATGCTGGGGCATCTGTTCATACACAGGATAGCCAAACAGTGAGGCAAACCCAAAATCCCTCTGTTAAAACAGTGTGTTTTGGGAAGACATGGATGCAAGGGAAGTAGTGGGACATCAAGCACAATCTCTAGCTGGTGCAGGGCTCCTTATGGAACAACTGCAACCAGCATAACTTGAAGCAATCCCTGTGTTGCCTTAAGCTGCCCTGCAGACCTTTTTGCCTTGTGTTCAGGCCACAATTTGAAAACAGAAAAGAGGTTTGGAGCTGCTGTCCTTCTTGCCATCCTCCGCTATGTCCAGTGCGTTCCTGGAGCAGAGAACCTGGACACTGAGGTTTTTCCTACACATTCAAATTAATCATTCACTTCTTATCTAGGGGAACTGTTTCCTTCTCTTAGGCATTTCCATAGGAAATCTTGCCAATCCTACACCAAAAGAATGGATATAATCTCTTATAATAAGAGATGGCTAGGAATATTCTAAGAGATGACATATGAATCCAATAATCCTGTTTCTTTATTATGATCCCTACCTGTCAAAAGCACTCGCATTGCTTTGCGTCAGCAGGGTGACGCACAAGTGCCAGTTGCACTGAGAAATTGCAACCTACTGGATTCGGCACAGAAAGGCACAGAGCTGTTCAGCTGCTGCCTCTGAGATAACACACACAGATCCTGAGAGGAGGCTGGGGGGAAATCCTTCCAGGACCCAAAGGAGCCCCTTCAAGAAACAAAAAAAAACCAACCCTGGCACCTGCTTGCTTCTATCCATTCCCAGGCTTTTAAGATAAAAAAGTCAAATGGAAAAAATGAGGCAATCTCAGAGGTAATAGATGCACAAGAGTAAAGCGAGCAGCTGTAATCTTTTTAAAAACAAAGAAGGAGCCTGAGAAAATTATTGGTATTTCTTTAGAACATCAGTGAGGGTCATTAAATTGTTAGGAGTTTTTTGAGATGAATAAGACCTCAAGGGTTGGTGCAGAAAATAGTCAGACTGGTGAGGTATGTGAACCAGCCTTAAAGATGTATATGGTTTCAAATGGCTATTTTCCTCTCATTTAAGGGTGGAATGGGCATGGGTCCTTGCTCTGCACACAACAAAGACCTGTGTTTTTTGACTTGAAAGCTGGAATTCCGTATTAGCTCTTACCTTCATATGTTCTGTTTCGTGTTTGCTGAACAATTTTTTCTCCATCTTTCTTACTGAAACCAAACTTCAGCACTTCCTGTAAAGCTAGAGCATAAAGAAGAATAGCATCATGGAATCCTTCCACAAACATGTTCACCTAAAAAAAAAAAAAAAAGAAAAAAAAAGCAATGGTAATTGACACATGCAAAACTTTTCTTCTCTATGGAACTGATTAACTAGAGGGAATCTCCAAATTAAACAAAATGACTAATTTGGAGGGTTATTTTCTCAACTGCTGGAACACAAAGGAATGTGTCTCAAAAAAACCCAGGGGAGAAAATGGCAACTTTTGACCCATTCTTAGAACAGTTAAGCACTATCTGCTATTCTGAACATTCAAATCACACTTTAATGTTGTGTCTGAATAGCTCTGCAGATAGGGGAGAAATGTGCAGATCACAGTTCCCATGCCCAGATGCACAAATTCTGCAACTGACCATGTGAGATTCTGTAAGGTGCTGAGCACCCTCGTCCCACATCACTGCATACATCCTCCTCCCCCTGTGCAGGGGACTTAGCACCTCTCAGATTGGGAAGTATGTTCTGCCATGATTTTTTTGGAGAGCGCCACTAGTGGATTTGCTTGTTTAATGATTACCACTTTCATTTCTGGCCCTTGTTCAGCTGAGCATCCCTCCACTAGCAAAGGAGCAATGGAGGAAACTACTCACCCTCTACAGTAATGCATTCTCTGGAACTGCCAGAAGAACATTTTCCTGTCCTTTACAGTTTTTTTCGTAAGCAACATGAAATGAATGAAACGTTCCCTTCTATCCCTAATATAAAAGAAGACTGCTGCCAACCAGCTCTGCCTCCCACGAGTCTACGTAGGCAACCTACAGCTTTTGGTCTACATCACTGTGAGTAACAAGAACAGTTAACAGCAGATTGCTGCAGGAACGTTACAGGTTTGTTCACAGGAGACTGGTGTGCTTCACTGATGAAGCAGTAATTATTTTAGAAGCTGAGTTCAGTTGGATACCCATCTGCAGAAGCAGACACACATGGCTTGAGCAGCACAGGTATTTCTCTTCGGTAAGCAGCAACTCACATGTCAAGAGTGCAATGCACCCTGGCTTGATGCACAATAATTCAGAATGAATTATCTTTTCAGTTTGCAAGAAAGATGTTCCCATTCACTCACAGTTTCATTACAACAGAAAAGCTCCTGACATCCTAGCAAAGGTGTAATCAACACTTATACTACATTATGGGGTCTCTTATTGCCATGTCCAGTGAACAACCCACCTCCACAAATATTCTCCTGGATAGAAACAACATTTAGCTTATCTTCCATTTCAGTGTATCTAAACTATTTAAAATGTTGGTAAATAAAGTGATACTCTAACTCTCACAGCTTTAGCTGGACATTAAACATGTTAAAAGATAAAAACATGTAGCCAGTTAAGTAAATAACTGCTCCACAGATAAAAAGTATTACATAGTTGATTGGCTAAGCTAAACTACCCAAGCCCCTGGTAATGTAATTCCATGCAGGACATTCCTTCACTCTTAAACCAGTTGCCAACAGTAAGGGGAATTTTGGAATTATTTACTGATAATACAAAAGTTTACATTGCTCTCACATTTAAAATCAGAGTTTTAGATAACTCCAGCCTATGTTTCATTAAGAAAATGCATGAACAGTTTAGGGGAAGAGCTACAGAAGGCGCAGAACAGCTCAGCTCAGTGCGACAGCCAAAGACTAAAAGGCAGCTGCAGTTATTTTGACCTAAGGAGGAAGCATGAAAGAAAAGGTGAAAGTCAGGCTTTTGGTGGAATAACAAGAGCTGATGGCCAGAGTGCACACTAGGACAGGCTTTGCCAGCAGGGGGCTTAATTTTTTAGAACTGAGAAAAAAAACCAAACCAAGAAACCACAAAGCTTGACAACTGCTTTATGTGCCAGCCTGTGGATGATCAAACATGGGCTTTCTTGATGTGACACTCATTCTCTCAGGAAAGAAATGAGTCTCTCTAGCTGCTTTACCTCCTTCTGGCTGATTTACAGCTTGTGGCTGGCATCCGTTTCAAGGAAAGCTATTTGTCACTTCCTTTGTCCATGGCAAAGACCTCTCAGTGTAACACAGCAACATTCAAAATCCATTTTGTCAGCTAATTTGCTCAATCTGAAATCTACCCATGCCACCAGCCTGAAAACTCTCCTGTAGACACTGCAGATTTGCCAGATAAGTCCTGTCAAAACCCACTTGGCAGTTTGGGAGTTAACTGCCACAGCCCCTCGCCTTGACTCTTGTCCCAAAGCCCTGACATTACGTACAAAAAATCACATTAAAAAATAATCAGAAGATCTCATGTGCCATCTCTCAGTTTCTTATGCACAAAACCCAACATTTTATTTCATGTTGTCAAGGAAGGTGAAACTGATGGTAATTTGCGCCATTTCAAATCTTTTTCTAAAAAGAGTAGTATTTACTGTTTGTAGGTAAAACCACACCTGCGCTCCCCAGACAAATCCGGCATGTCATCTTGCTTGATCATTCAAAAGTTGCCACAATCCTACACAGAGAATGGGTTGCCTGATGTCTAGGGCTGCTCTAACCGAGAAAGGAGAAAACATCGGAGATGGGAGGAATGCTCCAATGTGAAGTAACAGCTGCAGGTAATTCTGAAGGGATTGCTCTTTATTCCGTTTTCACCTGTCCTGAGTTCACTCATGTTCACTTTGCAGCCCTGCTGCCTATGACTGACTACAACAGATCCTTTGAGTAAAACGAGTGTAAAATTTGTTCCATCTGATACCACTCTTCACATATTAGAACAGTGTCCCAAGCCGTATAATCCCAGGACTTCCTTTCTGGACAGTAACTCTGTTAATGATACCTCATGTACCTCATGGCTATGAAGCATTTTCTTTTTTCTTCTTTTTTTATTATTTCAACATAGCTTCTGTGCTACATTCAGTCCTATCAGAAATGATCAAACAGACTGACACTATATTTTCCTCAACAATTTTTACACTTTTTGGCCTGTGTTTATTTGAATTTTAGAATGTCTGACAGTCAGAATAAATAATACTTACAAAAAGCCCCATCCTTCCTTTGCTGCAGGAAAAGGGTTAAAAAGGGCTAGAAGTGTATGTTCCGTGACTGTTTCAAACAGGGATGAGAGTAAATGTGAAGATGTCTTCACAGGATGCCTGAAGGTCTCCATGGTAATTAATAATGTGTGGTTCAACATAAGAGAGCCCTCAGGACAAAACTAAACAGATCATTATAGGTATTAAAGATCCACTAATCCTGTAGGTAATTAACAGTTCTTTTAGTTGAGCTATAATAAAAAGCAGAAATTTTTGATTATAGCATTTTTCATTTTGATTTATGCTGTCTTTTTAATTACAGGTGAGAGCTGAGCTCCAAATGCTGTGATCATAATTTGCACAGCAGGTCCACTGAAATGTTGGTGACCCTGACCCACACCACACAGCAGAGCCACCCCTCGCTGCGTGTCATCAGGAATGCAAGCTGCAGCAGAGAAGCTGACAGGTTTGCTGAACATCTTTGGAGGCTGCAATACAAATATGTGGAAAACACCCTGCTGAGATACCTTTGGTATTACTTTCACATCCCATTCAAGGCACCATATAACTAAAGAGCAGGTACGCTACTCGTGTAGCTGGATGAGATAAGCATACATTCACACCTTTTATTTTCCTACCTTCCTACTCTAATTAACCATCTTCCACCAGAAAAAAAACCAAACCAAACCTCTCCATGGAAATCACATAAATAAATTTTACACAGTTCAAAGTTATAGTTCCCCAAGCAGCTATAGTGTGACCACACTATTCATATATACCAAGGTGTTAACAGCATACACAGCAATGCAAAATACTACTGACATGGAAGACGGCCAAGCTACAGCTATGCAGGACCCATAATTTTCCATATCCTGCCCACTGACTGCTAAGTAAGCTTATTCTCTTCCACCTGGAACTGCCCAGCTCTGAATCACAGAAATTACAGCAATTCATACCACTTCGATGCTAGGTGTGGAGGATCATCATCACTTTTTCTCTACTGCAAAAGCAAACAGCTAACATTCCCCAAACTCTGCCTCTGCGTCTACTTCCCAGTCCATCTGCAGTGATTTTCAAGTTGTCAAAATATAGTCCTAGCCAAAACCAGTGAGGACCCTGGGGGATTGCATAGGGTGTACCCACACTTTTTGCAAAATACTTGATCTGATGCTCAGGTGAGCTAATGCCCACTGAAAGTCCACTGACATTTCACCCTCCTTCAGAGTAGTCCGCAGGGATGAAATTTTAAGCAATCAAGTATGGAAGTTTGATCCCATAAACACATGGAGCTTGTCTAACCTCAGGACTATGAATACTTCATGAACCCTCATGAATTTTAGCAGCAGTGTTATACTGTATAACTATAGCATGACACAGTAAAATTATGGCAATGAAGTTCGAAGACAGCAACACATCTTTACCGTTTAGGTAGGTGTTTTCCTACTGTTCTCATGCTGTTCCAATGCATTTCCATAAAATAGTTCTTTTTTCTAAGCAGTTGTAATTTAACTGTCAGTTCTCTCTTTTTAATCCTTCTTCAGCAAGCCAACTATAATTACGGTCCTTCCTTTATGAGCTTTTACAAGAAAACCTGACGTAGCTAGCTTTCTTACATGCATTTCTTGACATGTATCTTCAGTTGTCTTCTGTCAATTGACTCACTACCCAGCAATAAACTCTTCACTTACTTTTGGAACAGGGATTTTTCTCTTTGATACCATTTGCTGATGTTACATGCTCCCATTCAGGACATCGCCACTGCTGATGCCGTTGTTACAAGTACCCCTTTATGTTCCTGGGATGCCCAGAGGCCCTCAGCAGTTCCTTGATGATGTTGTTATGCCCTTGCTCTGAGCTGCACAACTCCAGAACAAGCTGCTCATGATCCCCATGCAGTAGATGACAGGCAGATACAACTGACTTGGTTTTAATTTATTTTTTTTAAGATAAAATACAATTGTTACAAACTGATTTTCTGTTAAACTTTTAGTTTGCATAAACTCAATGAGAAACTGTAGATGGAAGTGAGATGTAGACTGAGAATGTGAAGCTGGGTGAAGAATATCCTTAAATCTAAGCATTATCTGGCAAATAGGTGAAGTGCATTTCAAACCAGTAATGCCATGTCCAGTTTCAGCTTTGCAGTAATTTATTAGTCCTAGTGCCATAACACTATCATGTACCATCCTGCACGTTACCATCATAACAAGATTATCACAGCTCTCATTAACTCACCATCCAGCTCCCGAGATCCTCACATGATTCCTTAATGCCATTATGCAACAGAAACTCACAGAGTTCCTAAATCTCACCTGTGGATAACAGGTACTCCCAGGCGTCACTAATATCTAATCTAAATCTACTCTCTTTTAATTTAAAACTGTTATCCCTTGTCCTAAGACTATACTCCCTGAAAAAGAGTCCCTCTGCATCTTTCCTGTAGGCCCCCTTTAATTACTGGAAGGCTGCAGTAAGGTCTCCCTGGAGCCTTCTCTTCTCCAGGCTGAACAACCCCAACTCTCTCAGCCTATTTCCACAGGGGAGGTGCTCCAGCACTCTGAGCATCATCATGGCCCTTCTCTGGACCCGTTCCAACAGGTCCATGTCCTTCTTGTGCTGAGGACTCCAGAGCTGGACACGGTACTCCAGGTGGGGTCTCACCAGAGCAGAGCAGAAGGGCAGAATCATCTGGCAAATCAACAAATGGCTGCAGGACTGGTGCCCTCTTGCCTTTGACCAGGAGTATTACTGAAAAAACCACCTGACCCAACCTGTTTCTGCAAAGATCACATCACTGTGAAACCAGCTCCACAACTGGAAAGGAGGATAAAGCTGTAAAACAGTTAATCACCTAAAACTAAAAATACAGCCTGTTCGCTTGGGGAACCAGACTGCTTCCCTAACGGAGTTGGACCTTTGTGGTTCAAAGAAACAGGAAGGGAAAGAGAAAAATAATAGAAACACATGCCTTCTCCAGAGAAGGCCATTTCCTCAATATTTAATTCACAACTGAGAAAGAACACATGGCGTTATGCCAAATTCTGAGCAACACAGCTGGAGCCAAGGACAGCCTCCTACTGTATTCACTGATACCAACTCTCTATAAATACATAAATACATAAGCTGGGACCTGCTCGAGAACGTGTCAGGCCAGAGCTCAGGACTTGGGTTTCTAAATGAGAGATAACTGTACCAACTCTCTTTTGTTATTTGGGGATGGAACCCACATCTCTTCCTAGAAAACAAGGATGAGCATTCCCCAGCGTAAGAAGATGTCACATAACAATAAATCCTTGTGCATATTTAAGAGAGATTTATTTGAATTGTTGCATCAATTTCATCCTTCACAGCGAGTCAGTGTGCATGTGGAGACCCATACCAGACTTTTCTTACAGGGGAGCATGTGACTTTATAATGTGAATTCTGCAAACTGAGGCTTATAATCTGCTTTAAAATTTCAGCTCTGCAGTTGAACAAGACGTCAGTTCCCTTTAACTTTAAGGAGGCTTTTTCCAACAAAACTGCCTGCTTGTGTCCATCTCCTCACCGGAATTTATTGGTACGGCAGTAATGCTGAGCACAGAGGAGATGGAGACCTGCGCCTCCGCCTAAGCACTCTGCACAGCAGGCAATGCTGCCCCAGCGTGAGGACTTCGCAAGGGCAAGTTGAGAGAGAAGGCGCAAGTAGAAAAACCAGGGCAATGAGTACATCTGGGGAGCAAGCAGCAGTCACAGCCCGTCAGCTGCCCACCTCCCCCACAGAAGAGCCTGCAAGCACCATTTGAGAGACAATGTGTATAGAAAGATCCCAGCTTTTACTGCACTTTCTGTTTGATTTGGACATAAAGACGCTCTGCCACAGCTAAGTCCTTTTCCTTCAGGGTGAGACCGTGCCCGTGCCTGCCTGCACTGCTCAGCCATGCATCTGACCAGCTGGTACAAGAGCTGATGTGCACCCCGAGCATGCCAAACCATTGCCACCCTTGATCCACATAGACAAGAGGATGCTTACTCCAACAGGACTGAAATACCACCTGTCACAAACTACCATCCACTTTAAAGCCAGATGTAGACCAGAAGCCAGACCTTCGTTCCGCAAAAAGGTCTCCTGAAATAAAAGACATTAACAAAAGGAAAATAAAAGTAAATTAACAACCAATACCTGGGATTTGCTTTAAAAAGGCTGCCAATTTCAGGGAGCTAAGGGATTTTGTCAAGTGAAGGTTATTTTCTTGCTAGGGAAAGAAAACTAACCACAAAGACAGCTCTTTTGCTCTTGTATCTCATCCTCATTCTTCATGCTCTCTTCCTTGTTTTTCTTGAGAGCCCACTCTTGAAAAACTGGTAGATTTACTCACTGTCAGGTGGCTGGGGCAGCCACAAGTTGCTCTTTTGTTTCAATGGTGAATTGAAGCAGAAAACTATTCAGTCCCAGGCTGCAGGGGAGCTGCGCTGTGAAACGCCAGCTAAAACAGGACAGGGCACAGCAACAACCGAGATGCAAGGGCATAGAGGAACACTTCCATCCCACCGCCTGCGAGAGTTGCTCATTCTTTGTTTGTTTATTGCTTGCAACACTCTCCTGTGATTATCTAGAAAACAGCTTTAAACCCCTCGTGCCTGCTGCCAACAGGCCAGGCAGAAATCTTTCAAGATACGGCCAAAATTTGCTCCTTCCATTAAACACAGAAATGGGAATCACCACCTCAGCAGATTTAGAGCCTTACCCACAGTCAGCTCACGTCAAGGGGTTCTTACAGTCGCTGATTTGCACGAACTTTGGACCAAACCCACAGCCTGACATCACTGGGTCTCAGACGCCCCCAGACCTCCAATGGTGCGGCCAAAGCAGGAGGGGGATGAGCTGAAAGCTGCCCTGCTCCAGGAACAGGGGGCACCTCTGGGACCAGATTTTCCTCTTGCAAACCTGTGTGGGATTTATTCCTGGCTCTATCCAATACGCTCACTGATTCCTTCTGCAAGTTGGTACCAGCCATTTTACCCCTCTGTGGTTTCAGTTCCCGTATTACCTTTTAATATTGGCCTCAAAGGAGTGCAATCCAGGTAACAAAGGACCAGCACTGTTTTGCACCAGAAGTGAACTACCTACAGAATAATCATTTAGGGGAATTTTTCCTTTACGTATGCTTTACACACATACTATTCACCATAATGTAATTTAGCTCTAAAGGGCTCCAGGCCCTATCAAGGAAAAGAACAGAATTAGAGAATGCGTTAATGTGCTCCTGCAGTTAAGGTGAAAACCACCTTCCCATGTTCATAATACATCTCTAACTCCAGATAAACGGCCAATGCAAAGGATTGGCATACAGCACTGTATTATCATTGTTTGAATACTGAAGGGATCTTTTCTGTAAAAGGTACAGCTGTCATTTAAAAATTAACCGTTCTACTTTTTTTAGGATTTCCTGCCTTGTAACAAACTATGTAGTCATTCATGTGATGAGTTACAAAACTATGTTCAGAAATCACACTTCTAGTCAGTGGTGAAACACAAGAGATGTTAAAGAAGTTACTCTTTTCAGCTGAACACACAGAAATTAAAGCATGCTTGTTTAAAATAGATTTTTCTAAGGACCCCATTGGTAGTCTGATGATAACCTGCTATACAGTTGTAATGAATGCTTACATTTTAAGTTAGCATTATGCAACCGTTGGGACATTTTAATTGCAGATAAACACCTAGTAACCAAAAAAAACCTCCAGTCCTTTCATTAGATATTAAGTTGTAAATGTCAGTGAGCAAGTTTGTTTTTCAAGCAGGAAAATATTTCAGTTTTCAGGATGACAGAGTCACTCATCTGAAAAAATCAGTTCCACTTGCTAAAATAAGCTAACTGGCTTAAATAAATGCAGAGCTAGGACAAACAGGAAGGACATTTTTTGTTAAATGTTTATCCTTGTACAATGTGCAATTGTTTTGGGTTCTGGATTTCTAACATTATCACCAAACCACAAAAATCATGGAAATATTTTATTTTCTACACTAAAAACTCTCAAGATCACATCAGTTCTCAGGCAAAACTCAGAGAAAGATCACTATATCATCACTGGTGAGAAAACTCACATGTTCAAACTGAATTTACCTGCACTACACTAGCTGGTGAATAAATAGTATGAGGGTGGGCTAATGAAATCTTCAATGGGGTAAAAAGCCATCTAATGAAACAACCATCTGATTTCTGCTTTGCAGCAGGTTAGCAAAGGCTACCTAGCAGGGTGTTTGCTTTAAATAGAGTCTTAAGGTCTGGATAAACACAGATGATTTAGGCACAGCCAAAAGCGGTGCTTAGCTCTAAAGTATGCTCGGAGCTGGGATTAGTAATCTAAGCTCCTTATTCAGTACCAGGCAAAAATGAGGCACACAAAACAAGGATTTATAAGCACCAGCACCCCGCCTCACCTTTGCCAGCAGAGGAGAATGAGGGATGGATGTGACCCCGTTGCTCTCACACAGGCAGGTGAGGAACTCCCCACTGCGGAGACACAGTCAAGCCTTTACAAAAACCCCACAGGGAGCCAGTCCTGTCAAATCCCCTGCCCCTTTCATCTAAAAACCCCACGGGCTATGACTGCTGTGCTAGCATGAGAGAAATTCAGGATCAAATCCTTGCTTTCAGCAAACCTGAACTCCACCCTTCCCCTGCCCTGTCCGCAGGGCATCCCGGGGCACGCAGCCCCAGAGCTGAAACCCAGGTGCTGGGGGAGAGGGGTGACCTGCCAACACGTGGGGTACCTCTGGGCCGCGAGTAAATCATTTGCCAGAAGAGCCCACCTGAGGCTGAAGTTGCCATGACGAATGATCCTTTTACTAAATACCAGGGTAAATGGGCATACAAACTTGTAAACCTTGGCATGGAACTAATGCAAACCCTTACGCTGCTATTAATCATGGTTCCATTCCACATAAGTTAAAAATTAATGACTTGTTTTTGTTATTTTCTTTCAGATGCTGGATATTTGACAAGAGGTGTTCAGCCAGCTGATTAACCGTCCCTTCACTGGCATACCTGCAAGGATCCCACTAGCAAGGGGAAAGGAAAGGTATAGCAGCTATCTTGAAAGGTATTTATGTGTACCTGTCAGCAGGCAGTAGTGTTCCAGCTACACACCTGGAATGTGTCCTCCCACCCTCCAGCAGCAGCATGGTAGTTAACACCTCAAAATTTGAGGATTTACAGTCCCTCCAAAAGGCAAAACCCCCACTCTTTTAGCTTCTTGTTTCCTTATTGACGGTCCAGTCCCTGAGATCCTGCTTCATTTTGCTTTCTACAGTATTTTGTAGTCTGCAGTCTGGTGGGCTAACTGGATGCATTGCACAAATGTGGGTCCCATCAAATGTAAATGTCCTCCTGCCTACTGAATGTCGCCTTGTTCCCAGCCACCGAGCGAAGGGTGCCCAGAGCTCCTCACCTACCCTCCTCTCATTGTCCCGCGCCCCTTTCTCATGCCCCTCTTATTCACTTGCTCTGGGACACAGACAGTCCTTGTCTTTTCAATCTGCCTTGATATATTAGTTCTTCTTGGAATGGACTAAACCTTTTCATTTTTGTCTCAGGCTTCTCTTCCTAATGAAAAAAATATCTACTATAGAGAGAAGGAAAGTAGTTGGGAGTATCCTCCTGTGGGTTCCTATCGTTCCTTGTATGCACAAGAACACCACTGCTTTTATTCACACAAGCCATCCTCACAGGCTGGCTACATTAACCCCTCTGCATTAGAGGAATTGCTAAATATCCACTGAAGAAAAAAAAAAAGAGAGCTGGCAGAGCAGTATGCTGATCTTCTCTCACAGCCCAGGCAGAGCACGCCTAAGCCCTGCTGCCTGCCTTTGGTCTGCCCACGCTCACGCACCTGAGTGACTTGACTCATCCTCCTGGTAAAAGATTTGTCCCTCTGGAGAGCAGGTCATTCTCAGAGCTACGTTCATGTTATTTAACCTCCCAACACTCAGCCTTAAGAAACGGATGTGCTAACGTAGCAAGAGACCACACAATTGAGGTGTTACTGATTGCCACCTATACTGCTCTTCCATGAAGACTTGTCACCTGAATGTCATAAAGTTAGACCTTGCCCTGCTGTCATTCGGGATCATTTTCACCGTTATCAATAGCTCAAACGAACACAGGAAAGCTTCCCTCAACCACCTCAGTGTGGGATCTGCCCCTGTGGAGGCAACACCTCATCTGCCCTGGAGCTCCCAAACAAGGAATACGCATTTCTGGCCTTGAAGAATTCTGCTTCCTTTATGCCCCTAAAGAAAACAAAATGTGGCTTCTTCTCCGCAACCCTTGCCACCCTCCTGATCAAACTCTCAGATTAAACTGATTAAGGCAGATTTCAAACACTGAACTCTCAATTCAGCCCACGTTACCACAGCATGAGGCCACCAGCACAGGTGACCCCTCCTGCAGCACCTGCAGTGCTGAGGCTGGAGCATCCCATCATCCACCCGGCAAACACATCACTCCCATGAGAAAACAGCTTCCAGCTGCCTGCCCAGGATCCTGCTTCTGGCTGCAAGGGCATCCTGATACTGGACTGCCTCACACGAACCTCCCACTTCATGCCTCGTTGAGCTGAAGGCTTTTTCCAGTTAAAAAGGAAACTTTCAACTGAGAGCTATTCTCATAAGCTACTCAGGGAACAAGGCTTGTAGAAGAAAATATTAGCTGCTAGAAAGTCAGTTAGCAAAGGTCTTTCATTTTTTAAGTGCCATTTTGTGCAAAATGAGACATATAGTGTTTCCCTGCCTTCATTCGAACATCTCAGAGCCAAACCTGAGGACCATTTAATACCAGTATCAAAAATCCTACAAAGTGTACATAAAAACAAGACCTAGGTGGGCTAAATTAGCTTTTGGATCATTAGCAATGCAAATGGCATGGAGAGGCATTAAAAACAAAAACAGGTTATGAACTTTGCTGGAAGACATATTTTTCACACTTTATTAATGGAAAATAAGGTGTATTTCTAGCAAGTATTTCAAAGGGAGAGTGCCTTGCCTGTAAATGTCTGAGTGTCTGTTTAGTAAAGTGGAATGTGAATATCTGTGAAACCCAAGTAAAAACATGGGGCTATGGAAAATATACAACGTATATAGGAAGATCAACTTTAAACTTCTACCATCCCAGAGAGTTCAGATGTTACTATTTTCAGATATACCTACAGTTTCATACTATCTTCTCCATGGTTTAAGACAGCTTCAAAAATGTGCTTAGACAGGCTAGAAAAACTAAACAGAAATCCACTGGAAGAGAGAAGAATAATTCTTTCTTTCTTTTACTGTCTTTTATGACATCTGTTAATGGCAAAAAACATACTATTACACTGTAGTTTTGCCTAAGAACCCAACGTGGAAGACATTAGTCTTTCGTATCACTGAGAAAGCATTAACTTCAGCAAAAAAAAAGCGTCTGCTGTATTAACCAAATTTAGCAGTCCAGAGTTCAACACTGCTCTTACAGAAACTGAAGAAACTCTCATTAATTCCAAGGGGTGAAGGGCTGGTTGCGAAAATCCTAAGTATGTTTTACTAATAGAATTCAACTTGTTAATAAGCTGGCATGTGAACCCGTTTTTTCCGGCTGCTGAAAGCAGCTTGTGGTTTGCTTTTATTCTTTGGAACACAATTAGCAAAGCACTCCAGCAGCTGAAAAGACCTATTCATTTGAACAAATTATTCGTTGGCAGGGTTTTTTTTTTTTAAAAAGAAAAATCTCCCCAAAACTCTCTCCCATCCTGGTGTAGTCAGAAGAGACACAAAAGCCTGCCTGTCATTAATCTTGCCTGTCTGTGCCTGAAAAAAGACATGCGGGACGTACACTGCTGAATATGTTACATTTTCAGCGGTTCTCTCAGTGACAGGACTGAATTGCTCACTTCTCCCAACCCTTATCTTAGCTGGTGTACAATCCTAATTAAAAGGCTGACGTAAGGAATACACACGGGGAAGAGTCTGGCACGGATGTTATGGATGAGATGATAAACTTTATGAGCACAGCTACCTCCCACGTAGCTTTTGTAGTTAACTGTTGGAGCTTGAACAGTTGCTCTTATGCGGATTATTTCTCATTTCAGAGGGCTGAAAATGTTAAATAAAACAGACTTGCCCTTTCTAATAGGTAGTAGCATCTCACTGATCTAATTAATCTACGTACCTCATTCTTTCACTGAGACAACTTTACAGGCAAATTGAGCTCCAGTTCCCTTCTCCTGCGGCTCATTTTCGTGTGAAAAGGGCTGTGGATAGGGTAAAACCCACGCATCCACCTCGCAAACAATGCTGTCATGTAGTTAACACAGCAGAAATATTTGTTTAATTAGTTACGTTTTCAGCTTTTAAATGAGAAGAAAAAACAAGCCATGGGTGGTCTGAAACCTCAGAAGAGCAAATATCCCAGGCTGTAAAATCATCCCAGCTCAGAATACTGGGTTGGACATAAAAAAAGCATTTATTGAATCTTAGGCCTGAGTCAGGAACAGAAGGTGCATTAAGAGCTTCCAAACTGCAGGCTACTGCCAATTCATTAAGTGTTCAGCATTATTTAATAAAAATGGCTTATGCATATACTTTAACTGAAACACCATTTATTCATAAACATTTTTTACTAGAGTATCTGTTGGGAGTTACCCACACACCAATTCAGAGACAGTTTCAAATTCTTCCTTCACGTAAATGCATGCAATTCCCATTGCTGCCTGCCTCACCTAGGCTACAGGTCTGCAAGCAGAGCTTGTGCTGTATTTTGCAATTAAACCAAGGATCTCAGTTGGTTTATAGAGACCAGGACATGATGTTGTTAATGTCTTGGTAAAGCATTAACACTACAGATGTAATAAAACAGCTATAATTTGTGTAATATTATTAAAGTGATTCTACTGTCCGTATGCCTAAACCCTGTATCTGAATGGATTTTTGAAAAACTTCCTCTTTTTTTGGCTATTTTGCCAGAGAAGTCAGTCTCCAGGTAGGCATGACATAAAATGGTCAGGCTTTCTACAGAACTACAGGAGGTATCTTGAAAAAAAAATCATGACACCATTAAATGCTGAAACGAGGGCTGAGCAGATCTGATGCTTCAGCCCACAGTTCTTTGGGTTGCATTAGCATGACAGTAACTGCTTTCAGACTCTGAAAGTGGTGACCAAGCAAACTAATAATATTTGCTAACAGACTCAGGCAGCTGTCGCAATGGGATGTTGCAATGAAACATTGCAGACCGGGAACATCATCATTTTTAGCCCCATTCTGTGCAACTACTACCTACCCAAACCCTTCTAAGATGCTTTCTCGGAACCTCTCTGCCACTCTTATTTGTGATGCTGTTTAGTTAAAAGGTGTTTAAGGAAGCTTTTCCCTTCATGAGAGAGATTCCTGGAGGAGTCAGAGAAATTGCCCTTTCCACACTTTCCTGCTCACTCCCAAGGTGCAGGTTCTTCTGCCTTCCCCTCTGCAGAAGCACAGCACCCATGCAGAAACAATAGCAATTTCTGACCTGAGAAGAACGTACCCACAATAAGTTTTTCGCTTTTCTGTGTGATCTCACAGCTGGAGATGAAGATGGTCAACAACAATCTTTGACCTGTTACTCATCCAAGGGCCATATGTGTTCTCCATTCCCGCAATAGGACAGCTGCTGCTTTAGGACTTTGCCCTTTCCGTCTCCCTTATCTTTCCTTCCGTCATCTGCTTATTTTCCATTTTTATGATATTCTTTTTTGGTAGATAATAATGCCTTTAGGAATACTGCTGGCAAAAGGCCAGGACAAAATGGCAGCACTAACAACTTTTGTTTGAGTTAGGGTCACTGCAAGATAATTTAGACCAGGAACCCGGTGCCCCACTTTCCCATGACACTGGAAGAATCCACACAGAGAAGCAGAAACACTGAATGGTTCAAATTCAAACCTCTCTGAATTCATCCTCTTGGGACACAGCTTGCAGAAAAGGATGAGGATTATATTTCAACACCCGTGGATAGGACCTGAGATGGACCGTACCACCAGCTATCTTTCCACAGTTTTGTTTTCAGGAGCTGAATCCAGCAGAGAAAAATCCGTCTCTGTCACTTCCCACTCACTCAGCTGAAGGACCCTTCCAAGTTTCCCTTAGAGACCACAGCCTTGCTTAGTGAACACCCAGGACAAAACTGCCACTTCTCCCATGCTGCCAAAAAAAAAGCACTGTTAATGAGATGCCCACTACCCACATATATTTCAGAGAGGAACTAGCTGGCCCTCAGTTTGGCTTTTTATTTTTTCCCCATTAGTTCTTAAAATGGATTTTTTTCTTAAGCCTGAAGGCTGCCCCGAAATGTTTCTCTTATGAACACAGCAGCAGTATGAAGCACCTCTTTCCCACTGTCTGAAGTGGGGAAATGTAAAATTCATCATAAATGATGAAAAGCAAAGCTCATTCCCCCAAAATCATGCATCTGTAGCTCCTCCACAGGGAACCTAGATCCCTACAGCCTCCACCACGAGCTTCCCATGAGTCAAGGATTGCTGTTTCAGGTGGCAGGAAGCCATGGTAGATGTACATATATCACAAGTCCTTCGTCTGCCCCGACAAGAAGAGACTGGGAAGAGCGCAGAAAGCCAGGTGGGAAAAGAGGAGCGGGAAGAGGAGCAGGAGAAGCGGCAGCAGCAGGAGGGGCCCCATGCTATCGCCTGGCCCTAGCAAAGACTAACATTTTTGGGTGAGGGAGTGCTTGGAGCAAGATGAAAAGCTCTGGATCACAGGTGTGAATGGGATATAGGGAGAGACAGCCCTCAGAACCAGGCAGAAGGAGGTCAAGGACAAGGCAGTAGGGAGCCAGGCACCCACCCTGGGACAGCCAGTACAGATGGCTGATTGCACAATCAACCATGGAGCAAGGAAAGAGAAGAAAGGACTTCTGGCAGTGGGCATGCAACTGTGCAAGGAGTCTCCCCAACAAACACATAAGCCTGCAAAATCTCCCCCCTAATGGCACAGGGGGATTTGCTCTCTCATGGATCCACTGCTGCTTGACCATAACAGGGCTTGCACCTATCCAGCATCTATCAACGCTGAACTTGCATAGGATTTGCAGTGGGTCCACATCCTAAAGAACAGCAAAGCACCCCCCTTGCCTGCCTCCAAAACACTCACAGACAGCACCCTGAGCTCTCTGCAGTTTAACATTTTCCTCATCTGAGGAGACGTCACACTGTCCAGACTGGAAAAGCCACACAGCTGTGGATGACTGGATCTTCAGTATTCAAAATCACATTTCTCACCAACCACAACCAAGAGCACATGGCAGATTTTGAAGGTACATAGCTTGCTAAGTGACACCTGCAAAAGGGCACATAGAGGGAAAAGGGAGGAACAGCACAAAGTACAGTCCCGTGCCTTGTTCAAAACTCATTTAGCAGGTTCTTCAGAAAGCAGCTCTTTGAACTTGGCAGTCGGGATTTCTCCAGTAACCCAAGGCAAAAAATGCCAACAAAAGACTATTTTTGCCTGCCTAGACTTCGGAAGTTTCACAAGAACAAATATAAGCTAGTGATGCGATTCAAAAAACATTTTAAGTAAAATACTTAAATAAAATACATTCAAGTTCTAGGACGCACAGGTTTTCTGAAGACAGCTGAGGTTATACAATAAACTGCAGGAAAGGTCATTTTTTAACACAACATTCAAGTTCATCAGCTTGTGCTTCGAACTAAAATGATGCCTCCACCTGTGAGGGACACAATGCTTGAAGCAAAGAGAGGACGTAGGTGCCTAAGTGGGACCTGGCAAATGAGGGATTTGGGTTGCTTTCTTGAGTTTCAGGCATGAATTCCTAGCTCTCATTTCCTACAGGTAAAGACTGACCAAACTCTCTTCAAGCTTTTTTTCTTTATAAGCATATTTGGAAAGTTTACTCCCCATCATAGGGAAGGCTGACTGTCTGGGAAGTACTTGCATCAGCATGCGGAAATCCCTATAGGTATGTGCTATACATTCTTGCTTTCACAGAAGACTTTTCTATGAAAACACCTAATGAACTAGCTTAGTAGCTCAAAAGCAATTCTCAAAGGCATCTTCCTCCTACATTTGGAGAGAATAAAAAAAAGACATGCTTTCCCATATCCATCTCTGAATGACAATGACACTCCCTTAGTTTAAAACAACTCATAAGGACTATACTGATATTTTAGACAGTTTAAAATAAACAGCAGCAAGAACCTAAATATGCTTAGTTGGGAAGTAAGACCACTTCTTTCATTCACATCAAGAAAAATTTCATTGGATGCAATACAGAGAGTGTAACTTGCTGAAATTTGATTCTACAAAAAAAAATTATTGGGAGAAAACAAAAAAGAATATAGTGCTTTGCCTGTTAAAAAAAGACAAGTGCTTGGTGGGAGAGGGAGAGAGACACAGCAATCTGCCTTTCCCCAACCTTCCTGCTGATGAACAAGGGGACAAGCACAGGACAATTGGTCATGGATGGTGGTGCACCTTGACCATGTCTAGTCTTGCTATTTGCATTATCCACAAAAAAAAAGGAAAAAAAGAAAAAAAAAAAGAAAGGATATTATATAGGGAACAGTGGGATTTTACAACAGAACCCAGGTGACTCTGTCCTGATAAGGTCTCACTGCTACTTTTGCTTTAATTAGGAGGATGTTTTTGAAAATGCTATGACCTGAAGCCTGTCATCAAGCACTTACATAGTCATCCTCGTGCAGACCTTGCTTCTGAACAGAACTTTTCACTTCCAGGGAAAACTTCTCAAACTCAGGCTTCACGGTCCTCAGCAGAGTGACTGTTTGGAGGTATGAGTATGCCTTCTTGGCTTCAAGGTCATGTTTGTCTCCTCTTCTCCAAGAGCCATTTCCTAAGGGGAAAACAAGAACATTTCTAACTCCAGCTTAGGTACCATTACAGGATTACCTTCCTTTTTCCACCTGGAAGTCCCCTGTCCTGCACTATGGGGAGATGGCGAGAGTAAAAATGAGAACTGAACCTGTTCCAAGACGTGCAGGAAACCAGGCAGGGAGGAACGGCTGGTGGGAAGTAAATGTGCAAACAGAAGGACAACTTTACTCCCATGCTGTGCTTGCTTATTTTCAAAGGGTGGGATGAAGCCTAAGTGCAAGAAGACATCTCAGAGCAAAAAACATGTGCCAGATCTCAAACGCAGAAATATTTAAGTTAGAATAAGTGAGGGAGGATTCGACCACAAAGTTTTTTGTTACACATCACTCCACCAGCAACTCTTGGACAGTCAGAAAGGCACCAGTAAAGTCAATAGTGTGATTGTCACCACGCATGGAAGGCAGATGGTGCAGCTACTTCTCCGACAGCTCTCCCAATGCGGTCAAGGAGCAAACCATGTGTGCGGTGGCTGCCAGACCAGCCCTGCTTTTAGTGGAAAAGAAACACTGAGAACTAAAATGGGATCCTGTCCCTATGTTGTATTTACACGCATTTCATGTCACAGCAGGGAACAATTTAACTCAGACCACGAGTAAAGTAATCAGATTTTTAAAAATCAGAATAGCTGACTGGTTGTTAATTAGCAGAGGAGTACTGCCTAACAGAGCCTGACCTTAGCGGGTCCTAAGACCCCGATACAAAGCGTCACGAGATTAGTGGAAATGTCCACGTTGCTCTGGACCAGGTTTTGTGCTATTCTACATGAACAATAAATAAAAGAGGCCTAGAGGGAACATTAGTAGCCCTAAGCAGTGTGCTTCTAAATGCTTACAGATAATTAAAAGCTAGACAGTCTTTTTTCAACAATAGCAACAAACACCATCATGGCTAAATGAGCCAAGGTAAAGACTAATGCTAAGCTCCCAAGGGCAACCTGGAGGCAGACGGGACTCTGAGATGTGAGAGGATGTGGCTGCTTTGCTTGGGTTGAGGACCATGGTGTCATTTAGACCCAGAGAAGCAAGTGGTTTGGGAGTGGAGATGCTAACAGAGATGGAGTCCAGGCATCAAACCCACAGTGCTCCTTGCACAGTACTACCAGCTGCATTGCACACCTGCAAAAGCAAATTAATGGGCAGACAACCTGGGTCCCCCTGAAGCAGGTGAACACAGAGCCTGTGCTTTGTCCTCACAGCACTGCTGCTGGGACTTTTTTTTTTTTGACAATAAATGTAATTGGAGAATTGCTCTGCTTCCTCAGGGCACACAGGGCAAAGAACAAAGGACTTGCACCTCTCCAGAGGACAAGACTTTCCTCCTGCTGCTTTTGGCTCCAGGGCAGCTCCTGTCACTCCCAGCACAGGACAGGAGGTACAAGACCACCCGAGCCCTTTTACCTTTCTTTTCTACCCCAAGAAAGCCTTATTTACTGCAGCTCAGCACCAGCTACGACTGCCATCTTTATAAATACCATGAACCTTGCTAAGTCTTAATTTACTTACTTTTTTTTTTTTTGGAAGTGATTTCATTCTTTTAGGAAGAAATTGTACTTTAACTGGTCAAAATTACTTGTGCCAGGACCCTGTTCATCAGACCTGATGGAAACACTGCAGCACAACTAACATCCCACCATCTGGTTTTGCCCTCAGAGGCAGCACTCCTCCCTTCAGTGCCTGCACGCTGTCCTTGTTATTGCTTTTGAAAAAGAAAGCAACGCACATCTGGCAATTGTAAGCTAGCACATCTTGCTGGCTTCCCCACAAGAGGGTACAAGCCCTGCCAGAGCCCCAAAGCTGAAAAGCCTCTGCCCCAGCTGGGTACCTGCATTTCAGAAGTGCAGTATTCAAGAAGTACAGCAGAGACTACAGCACAGAGGGCTTTGCTATATTTCAGTACTTACAAATGGAAATGGCTAAAAAGAGTGAGATCATAAGACACAAAAAAATGGCAGTGCTGGTAGAATGTGAATAAGTCTCTGTCCTGAACGCTATACATATTTATTTTTAAAAATCCTGACACTGGGAACAGGGAAGGTACACTTGCATAACAGCGTTCCTAGAATATTTTACATATTTAAATTCCTTTATGGATTATTTTGCAGGAGATTGTCTTGCCACAGTACTTATGTGCAATTATTGCAGCCTTGGCATTTAATACTCCTGCTCTTCTGAAAAATTAAAAATATTCAGAACAGAGGGCAACAACAAACTGCAATATGGTCATCTGAACTTAAAGGCAAAGTGCCAATTTGCCAATCACACCCCCTCTTAGATTTCGTACCTTTTATAACATAGAGAATCTAGTATCTCCAGGTATTGGGAACAAGGAATTTCGTGAGAATTTCTCTACATTTCTCTTTTGTGCTTGGTTTCCACATGTGATGACCATCTGCACAAAAGTCAACTCCTGATGCACAGTCATTTCACTCTTCAGGGGAAACACATCCCAAAGAAACAGAAAAAATTGGTTTAAAAGAATTATCACTTAGAAATGTCAGGAAATGCCACATTCTAACTACACTACATGCGAGGACAAAGAGTTTTCATCAATCCCTTGGAAAAACTACAAGACGACTGTGATGCAAAGGAGGATGGAGCTGAGGCTCCCACATGGTATCGCCCTCATCAGCGTGAGGCTGTCCGTGGGTGCCGCCTTCTCTCCTGTGACTCCAAAGGGAGCCCAGCTCACACACAGACTTGTTCCTGTGACCAGATGAATAACTTCTGATGCATTTCTATTCTGTGAGATGAAATGCAGTAGTAGCGTAGAGGTAACAAGCCACCAACGGCAGCCAGAGGGATTATTTGATCAGTGGTTTCTAGTAAAGTCAAGCCTGCAAAGCTCCCAGGGTCTACAGAAGGGTCAAAACTTCAGGGTTTTGTGATTGCTGATACAGGTTGACCTTGAGCTTTTTGCTCTGGTCCCGATTAAGGCTGCAATGCCAAATGGTTTTGCTTATGCCACAAGGGATAAAGTCACTCCAAATTCAACTCAACAAAAAGAAAACCTTGATTCGAACCATTGGCTTTGATCTTGTTCTGCAACTTTATCTTTTAGTTATTTAAGTAATGTCCTTATTATCTTGAAAAACTTGGCACTTCTTTAGCTAACTTATACGATACATGTAGCAGTATCTGTACTTCTGTATGTATCCATATGTCTGAATTCAGTTACATACATTCATTATAGAGCTTTTCAACAAACAGCACTGCTTTACTGTGAGATAATCTCAGAGGTTGTAGGTGGATAACAAAAAGTTTATGCACAATTTACAAATGATTTATTAAACAAAATACATCATCCTTTCGTGAATTCAGTTGTTCCTGTTCGTCAACTTTTTGAAGCTGAAAGAAAGAAAAAAACTCAAGTTTTCTTTCTTTGTCAACTCCCACTTGGTTTTCAATTTGAAATGAATTTGGTTTTGTAGTGGATTAGTTAATGCAGCCTGCAGGGGGGGGATTATTTTCTCTGCACCTGCAACAGAGGCTGCTCCTTTCAAAAGCCATGTTGACACTTCAACAAAACCTAGTTCTCAGGCATGAACTTGCTTCAGCTTCAGTCATCTGATGTTGTTTAAAATTCAGCAAATACGTTGCTCCAGTATTAGTTTGCTCTGTAGCAGCTGAGAGCAGATTTCATCACTGCCATGCACTAACATAGTATCAAATGTAACTGACAGCAGTTATATTCCAAAAAGCAAGTGTATTTAATTTATATCTTAAAGTCATGTTTTGATTTGACAACTCATATCCTTTTTACTTAGGGGTGGAATCAGCCACTTTTATCCATGCTACTCTAGTAAATTTGGACTGTTCGTGTCCCATCCAGTGCTTTCCCTTCAACACAACACTGCTGAATATTTTTGCAGATGTAGTTTCTGATCAAAAGCTGCAGCGGATTAAACGTGTGAACCCCCAGCACAGAGATGACTTCTGGAGACCTGGGTCCTGCAGCTACCCACAGCCCCGGCCATTGTTAGTGCTTCCTTCCAGCCATCTGGACTGACCGCAGGCCACCAGGCAGCCGGGAATAGTCCTGTCCTGAGATTTGGTAGTCACAAGGCTGGGGATGGTCCAAGCCACCTAGAGCTGAGCACACACACTGCAGCATGGGGTACCCACACCCGGCTGCTGTAACCAATGTCTCCTTCTGGTGCTGCTTCCCCTACAAGTAACTAAATAAGTAATGCCTATAGTGGATTTGGCATCTTGTGATCCACCCAGTGACAACTATAGCCACGAGATCCTCGCCAGCAATACCACAGCCCAAGTGGAAGGTAACTGCAACAACAGGGAGAGGCAGTGGTGTATTCTGGGATTCTGTGGCATATTTTGAGGCTAACAAATCTAAAAATATTACCAGGCTTACAGAACACTTTGCAACATACTTGGGCATGAAAAGCATTACCATATGATGAGCTGTTGAAAAGTTCAATATTGAAGAAAGCATAGTCCCCATTGGTCATTCCTTGCCGATGAGCAGCCAACATGATGTTCCTGATTGTGTCACCGCTGGCACACATGATTACAACTGGTGGAAGAAAATGGAAAACACAGATAAGAAGCAGTTCAAGAACTTCAGGGAACAGCCTGTTAAGCATGAAAGCTGCCAGAGACAGTGACCCCAGCTGTCTTCCCAGTGTTGCAACAAACATGACAACACAGGTGGCAAACAAAACTGATTTACCAAACAGCTGCCAGAAGACAGGTACCAAACACAAGAGAGGCTTCCTACTCCCTTGTCTCCTCTGAAAATAATTAGAGCCTCTGTGTGATCAAAGTTTTTTTACCCCTGCAACATGTGGTAAGACCTAGCTTCAAATTTCTTCAACTGCATGTATTCATAGAGTCGATTGCAACCATAAGCCTCTGTTGCTACTTCTAAGTGGACACAAGACAATCTGAAGAATTAAGGTGATACAGCGACATTACCATTTTAATTTCCATTCCATTGAACAGTTTGGTGTAGATTCACCTTACCTAAATTTTAGACATCCGAGGTGTAGGTATCTGGACTAGAATCTGTTGCTTCTCTACGGTTAATGCAGAGCAGCATCTCTGCAGCTGTCTAGGGACAGTGGTATGAATCTCTGCAGGATGTGACTTTCTCTCCAGAGACCATACAATAAGCCTAGGCAACAACCTTTGATGGGTGCTTAATATTCAGAAATGGGAAAAGCAAGTGCCACTTTCTGAGCATTGAGATTAAAGGTGGTTACAAGATTAAATGCCACAAAGCCTCATTTATCACAGACCAAGAGACAAGCAGGGGCTCTGCTGCTACAACAGGACCTACAATCCCAGAGGTGTCCTCCATGTGGACACGGTGATCCACACTGCGACAACAGTGGTCAAGAGGTCTCTTCCCTTCTGCAAGGGGAAAGCAGGAACTCAGGTGAGGTCTTCAGCAATGAAGACACCTCCCACACTGAGCACTTTATACCATAAATTTTTATATAGGTTCACAGGACTGTGGGTATGAAGATACTGACATCAGAGAGAACGGTAAAGTATTGTATCAGTGCATGCTTTGGGGTTATACTCTACAGCAAAGTCATAAGAGATCCTGTTGGGACGATGACTCGAAACAAACTGCACGCATGTTTCCAAGAACGTCGTCACGCATGGCAGGGCTCAAAAGCTACAATAATGTACGCAAATATTTTCACCCCAACAATAAAACTGAATCAAAACCACATTCAGCTTTTCTGGGTAGAAGTGTTTGCTATTATTAGAAATGAAAAGGCCAAACAGGCCAAATCTTTTTGCACACAATGAATCTTCCCCCATCGCTTTTTTGGTTGGATGCCATCACAGGCATAAAGCTCCAGATGCGCTGCCGGGGTGAGTCACGTTCGGTACATCCCCACGCTTCAGGAGAGTTATACCATGCATAGCTCTGTCCTCCTGATTACAGCAGAGCAATATAATAATTTCCAGAGCAAGAGAGCAAGACATATTTCATGACCATTGTGAAGTATATTAGCATGAAGGAAAGAAGAAATATAATTTTCTTAAAATAAAACTTGGATCAAATCCTTTCCAGACACACATCAGGAACGAATTTGTCTCACTGTTCCTAATTTCAGTATAGGTGAGAGATTTCCTTTTGAAATGTTTCCTTGCTGCCCTCCCAATTCTCCCTTGACTTTGCCTTTATAATTCATATCTATCATAAAAATGTACTCTGTAGATGGAATCAAAGAGATTCCCACAACACCAGTAAAAGACCTTGAGCAAAAGGAATAAAAAAAAAAGTGTGGGGGAAAAAAAAAATACTTTAAGATACATTAAATCATATTTTGTAAGCCTCTAAAGGAATGTAAGGGAAGTAATATTAGCTATTTGGATGTGGTTTTTACCCCAGTAGGAGAGCAAAGATTACATATTTCAAGATTTTGAAACAAATAAGCTGTGGGCATGTCTCTCAAAATCTTCCAAAAATGTAAATTACACTGCATCTGTACCTTACTATTGTGTACATACAAATGTGTTCATGCAAACGCATACAAAATGTTCTCCCTCCAGTATAATACACGCAGACCACAGTGATTCTAATATTCTGAATTTATTGACTAGGATTATTGACTCACCCTGCAAATACTTAAGAGTTTAATTCCAGCTAAAGGAATAAGCGTTCCCTTCGCTATGCACATCCCTTGGACTATGTGCTTGGGCAGAACGCGTTTAAGCACAGTCCTGGGTTTGTGACCATCATGGCTAACCTGAGCCTATGGCATCGAGTCTGCAGTGAGGCTAACAGAGCCTACCTGAACTAGGAATGAAATTCATTAAAGACAAGTGGTTAACTTTTATCATTGTATTTTTCATCATGATTTTCTTGTGGCTCCAGGACTTGAGTCTTTTGAAATGGCTGCAGGGACTGAACAGGCAGCAGCTGGCAAATGTGGGTACATGGTTGAGGGTCCCCTGCCTCTCAGGCCACTGAGAGCTCAGCGCAAACCCCCAGGCAGCAGCAATCCAGCCCACAGGGCCAGCCTCTGCCCCAGCTCCCCACAGGCCAGCTGATGGGGCAGCTTCTTTTTCAACCCTGGCAGAGTTTCAAGCAGGAATCCCGTATCTACTTGAAAGCCCGCTCCCACTCCAGGCAGCTCATGGAAGCCCCACCAGTCAGGTGGAATCATCACTAACAGCAGTCTCTGGGGACAGAGGAGGTGCAGGGTCAGAGCACAGGACGGTGTCACAGCAGGTATGACACAGCAGCCCTCAAAATCTGGTGAGAAAACCAACCAACCAGAAACATTTCTAGAAAGTGCTTTGGACAGTGCCCTGATGCCCACAAGTCCTGCTGCCCCATAGGGGGGAACCTCCAAGGAGTCCCCAGGAGAAATGAAGACCTCATCTGGTCAGCTAAGGCACCTGGTGCATCTTTCACATGATACATGACTTCTAAAACATTGGGACAGCCTGAAAGGTGTTGTGAATGGCAGGACCACCCCTCAGGCCCGGAGGAACGTGCCAGGCAGGTCCTGTGGTCAGTCTTTAAAGTCTGAAAGACACACATGGAAGCTGAAGGGCTGCACTTGCTGCATTTTGCAGTAGTGGCATGAGCCAGAGGACAAATGAAAAGGTGAGATGGAGGGAGGGAATCCCACAGGGCACAAAGGGGGGAATGAAGTAAGACAGAGGGCTGCTTTTGTTCAGTCATTTGCAAGTCACAGAACGATGTAAGACCAAAGGTCTCAGCTCATCAAAGCATTTAAGCCCAGGCTGAAAGCAAACCTCTCTTCCCTGACTGTCAGCGTGGTCTGACGAGCCGGGTTTGCCTTTAGCCACCAGTCACAACTCCCACAGCGTGGCCACAGCTCCCTTTGACTAAGGGTGAACACTCATCTTTTCATGCCATAAGCATGTTGCCATGCTCTTAGCATCAGGAAAGCCAAGCACACACACGAAAGTCAGGCTGATTAAAAAAGAAAAGCATCTTTCCCCATGTAGCGGTTTCCTCTGGCCCTTAACACATGTCTTTCTCTCCATTCAGTGTTATTTCCCTGAACCGTACTTACTAGGAAAGCTCTATTTTAAGCACCTGCTTTAGTGAAGAGAGAATTAAAGAGCCATATGCCATGAGACCTCAGTTCTCTCACACACGCTCCCGCGCACACTAAGTATTTAACAGCAGTGTAACGACATCAGCAGTGCAAGGCTGCTCCGTCCGCAGCCTATGGCACCGCAACACCAGTCACGCACGGCATGATCTTTATCAGTCCAATTTTGATGCTATTTTTACTTTCTACAACCAGGGATGTAAAAATTGTACAAAGCACTTTGTACATCTACTTCTCTTTTGGAAAACAGCTAACAACTTTCTTTAACTTGATCCTGCAGTCCGCTCCTGGAAAACACCTTTTCTTTTTTTTTTTGCAATAACTTACTGGGGAAGCAGCCTCTAACAGAAAATGCCTTTTTGATAAACCCACATACCCATACGTTGGTCAGCAAGATCTCACTTCGAAACAAAACATCTAACCACAAATTTGCACGTCCCAAAGCACTTTAAGCGTTTTACTACTTCATGATGCAAAGCCAGTTCATCCAGCTCAGAGGTGACTTCCCAAGATGTTTTACAAGCCATTTATCCCCACACTGTTTTGCTAACAGTTGGTGGCAATATTACTGCACACACTCACAGGTGTTGCATCCACACATCCCCCGAAATTACTGCTTCCCCTAAATGCATTTGTTATTTATGAAGCACTCGACAGGGCTCCCTACGGCAAGAGTGGGGAAAAGGATCCCCGCAGCAAGACACAGCAGGGTGAGAAGAAAACATCTTTGCTTAGACTTTGAACTTACAGAGAGTCACTTCAAAAATCTCGGAGAATAAGCAACAGATTTGCTGCTCTGCAGATGCGGGCAATTTTGGGTAACCCAGACTGCCGCAGAAAGCTGATTTCTTACTATGCCACAAAACCCTGCCAGCGTGGTCCCCGAAGGTGAGCCTCCCTCTCCGCTGCGGGAGGCAAAGTTCTAACGAACTTCTGTGGGCACAGCTTTTGCTCGGGGTAGCTGGTCCCCATCCGCCGGGGGATGCCTGGCCCACGGATGCCAGCACAGCACAGCACTGAGTCTCCCCACGGGTGGGAACGCGATGTGACTCCCCTCCCCGCAGGGCCTTCCCTCCCCGGTGCTCCCACTGCCCCAGCCACCACCGGATGCCGCCGAGGAGCCGAGCCGGCCGCCCCACCGCAACTCACCCCTCTCGCCGGTCTGGAGGGTGCGGACGACGTCGTCGAGGTCGAGGTGGCGGCTGCTCTCGTCGAAGCTGTGCACGGCCATGTGGAAGGCCTCCTCCTGGAAGACCACATGGACGCCCTCCATGGCGAAGTAGCAGCTGCGCTCGGGGTTGCTGTCGCTGTAGAGCAGCGTGGCCCGGCTCCACTGGTGGTGGCGGAAGAGGGCCAGCAGCATCTCGCCCATCTTGGCGTAGGCGGGGGCGACGCGGGTGAGGTGCGAGTACTCGCCGCCCTTGGCGCCGAAGCCGGCGGCCAGCGCCCCCGCCGACAGCATGGGAACGTCCCAGTGGGCCGCCAGCCGCGCCACCGGCGCCGCCGCGTACTCGCAGACGGGCCCCAGCAGCAGGTCGGGGCGCCGGCGCTGCAGGGCCACCATGTCCACCAGGCTGAAGAGGGCGCGGTTGCCGCAGGCCGAGTCCTCGTAGGTGAGCTGGAAGGAGTAGCCGGGGGGTAACCCGCCACCGCTCTCCCTCAGGCTCCGCACCGCGTACTCGATGGCCGGCCGCACCCGCCCCAGCGAGAAGAGGTAGGCGTCGTCCTGCGGTAGCAGCACCAGCACCCGGATCAG